>JADLZN010006681.1:0-12641 GCA_018155175.1 Sinocyclocheilus anophthalmus | reverse complement strand
GGAGATTACTTCAAATGATAGCTATAAGCGTGGGATTCTTTGATGTAATCAGTGCTCTAAGTCCAAGGGCTTTCCATCATCACAATCTTGAGGCGCAGATTGGGAGATGTTGGGGCCCCTATACATGAGCTATCGCGTTTAGGAACTCGATTTTAGAAGCCCATCATCCCTCATTCTCATATCGATCAAAAATGAGATATCCCAGCAGAATATTTTATGCTCACAGGAACGACTGACGAGTTTGAGATATTTAGTGGCTATAGATGGTTTCATATTACTCTCTCTCTAGCTCTTTCATGCATTGAAACGCAATTATGAAAACGAAGTCAGTAGGGTGCACCAAAGGTTGCAAGTCGAAGTCCGTCTTGTTTGGTTTATTTCAAGGGGTTCGAGGTACTCAAATAGACAATTAATCCGACATTAGAAAATCAATTAATTGTTAATAGTCACATTTCATTGATATAAATATTTCTTTGTTCGAAGGAAAAAATTCAGTCACATTTTATTTTTTAACAGCTATGACAGTATGATTTAGATTACCCTGATACAAAGTAATATTTATATGAATTTGCAGTTTAACATGTAAAAAATATTTAGCAAATTATTTTGCAATATGTATAGACAATGTAAAATTATGTTCAATTTTGGAACAGCAGGCACACACGATGAAATGTTGTTTCTCCCTTCCTTCCCTCAGCTTTGATACCGTATCACTTTGGTCTACCTCAGGCGTACACAATTCACATTCACCGTATATGTTCAATAATGTGCATAATGGTGCGGCATCCATTTTACGTAAAATGTGTATTTTTTTTTTTTTTTGTTTTTTTTAAAACCGGTGGGGCAAAACTCACGTTTCATCGCGTACATCGCAGTGTCATAGTCATTTAACAGGTCACCCGCTGTCAGACAGGTGCCTGCATCACCCTCAGGGAGAGTGTTTCTCTACACTGCAGGTGCATCGCACACCTCTAAAAGGACCAAAAAGGTTACATTTCCTTGTAGAAGAATTTACTATGACATTTTACATTCATGTATAGATTTAAAATATACAACCTCCTTTCAGATTGTCAGTATTTCGAATTTATTGTTTTCATATTATGAAAACCAACGCTCTTCAATACAGGCTTTTTTTAATGTTTTGCCTGCATTGGACCTTTTGAGCTTTTTGGAGAATGAAAACGTTTTCATATTTTGAGTTTATCAGATCCGTTTCTGGGTTCTCTAGTTTAAAGCATACTTTTCATTAAAAAAAGGGGCAATAAAAAGTTATCTGCAGAACTCAAAATGTTCTGAGACGTCTGATTGATCTTATTTGGTTCTAATTGGGACCTTACCCCCCTTCCCTCATTAAAGTTCCTCGGATTTATCGCTTGTCTAGGTTTTATTTCAAAATGTATTTTAAAATATGCAATTTAAACATTTTGTCTCTATGAAACTATCTAGCTCTCAAATTAAAGCGCAAACACATGATTTATATTTGGGGGTGGCTCGTGAAACCGTCGGAATAAGTTTAAAGGGCAAACTGATCAGATTGGCTGCATGTATGTTTCCACACCTCTTTACTTCGTTCTCTCCTTTCTTCATGCTTCCCAATTTGTCCTTTATTGAACCTTTGTCTTCAGTGCATCTGCTCACAGTTAATTAAAATTGGAAGGGGTCACCGTTCTGACTTCAGGCTGCTTGCCGCCCTCCTTCCAGCAGCTTTCACATGAGCAAACTTCACAGGTGTAACACTGTGGCTAACAGCTGTTCAGGGACACTTACAGCACCTTTAAGTACAAGTGAGGAACACTAATGCTTCCCTTTTCTCTGGCAACAATTCAGACTGCCCTCAACCTCTGAGTGTATGCTCTCCATCTCACTATTTGCCTTGTTCGTGGATTTCTCTTGCTAATTTAAAACGCGGGATGTTTACCGCTCATTCAAAGAGAGACACTAATTAAATATCTAATTTTCACAAAACGACATAATGCCTTGCAAAACAAAAAACAAAACAAAAAATAAATAAATAAAAATCCTCCATTGAACAGTTTCACCAAGAAGGCGGTTTCCTAAACAGGGGCAATACATCGATCATACACCAGCATGTAGTTTTCATCTGGCGACATTGGCGCTAAAGAAAAATTTTGTTTTCGTCTGTTATCTCGTTTTTTGGCATGTGTCTCAAAACTTGATATAGCCTATATAACTAAGTTAATAGTGTAACCCCCACGTAGAGAGCATCAATTTAGGTTTGCAAACATATTACTCTAAAATAGAGTGTAGATGCTCCCAAAACCCAGTCCCCATCCTCTTTTTTTACTAAAGAGAACATATAGGAGTAATAGCCAGCGGCCCGATTTTTTGGGATTATAATAATAATAATCATAGACGTGGTTTACATCTGCCAGCGACTACTGGACCTTGCCTAAAATGTGATGTCTTATGAACCTGTTTTGTGGTTTTCGAACAGCCAAAGCCCCTAAGAAAGCTTGGACAAGCTGCGCTACGTGGGTACTTTGATCGTGTAAACCATCCGAATGGAGTGTGTGAAGAGGCGCCGGCGGCCGCAGCAGCGGAGTCTTCAGAGCGCGAGGAAGCCACCCGCTGAGCCCGGTAAAAACAAAAGCCATAACTGTCGAGCCAAGAAAGGCTTCCTCGCACAGCTGCGCCTCATATCGCTGTTCGGTATTTTCACAGGAGGAAGCTCAAAATACAAGAAAATATTGAGGTTGAAGCCACAGAGGTGTGAATGATATTACCCCATTAGGGCTGCTTTACCCTGAAGTAGGTAATCCTGGTCCAGTTCAAAACCCCAGGCGAACGGAATCGGGTTTATCTATAGACTGTAAAAAAAAGAGACGACGCGTTCCTATTCCTTCCCTATCGAAAGTCAGACCAAAAGCTTCTCGTATGGCCGTGCCCTCTTGAGTAAATGATGTCATATTGGAGCCAGAGTCTGTGCTGTAGAGATTCGTTTGGAGCCAGAGTCGTGAGTAGTGTCGTGAGGTGGAGCCGCGATATCAAACTCCCGCAGACCCAATCAACCTTAACGTTTTTATAGCATCAAATTCAAAACTTTTTTGGCTTTAAAAAAAGCAAACTTATCACAGAAAAGAACAAAACATATATCAGCGTGATAACAACTACATTAAATGACCAAAACCATCTTTCGGAAATTGTATTGGAAGTGTAATTAATTTTTTTATTTTGACTCTAGTCCCATTCGTTTACATGGAGAAGGCGGGGTTTATGACTGTACTGCAGCCAGCCACCAGGGGGCGATTAAAGAGCCTGCAGCTTCACTTTTCAGTACGTGTGAGGAAACATGGTTATCGTCTTCATTTTTTTACACTGATTTTTACTTGCCACAAGTTTAGCGATTCATCAAACATTTATTTTGACAGTGCATGGGACTTTCATTTTGACAGAGCTGAGAATGCTAGTGTCTGCTGCTAAGCATCTAGCTGAAACATTCCAACACAAGTTTGGCAAAAGCTATGCTAACCCTGCTCGCGAGCTGGGTTTCATAACCATAGGTAAACCATAGTGCTAACCCGCTTCTGAATTACAAGTGTGAAACATTCCTCTACCTGGGGTTTAAAAATGGAGTTTAGACCGATGTTAAGCGCAGTGTGAAAAGCCCTGTTTTATGTGCATGCTTAAAAAATGTAATAAAATCTTGTGTTATATAACTTGTTTGTTTGCTGGTTTTTATTGTATTTGTTATACTTATATTTTTTTAATAGTTTTTGCCATGAAAATAGCTTTAGATGCTGACATGGCATTAAATAAAAATATACTACTACTATTGGCCTGCTTATGTAAATCCTTTTTTTTGGAAGGCAAGAAAACATTCTCCAAACTACACAACTGCAGTCATATTTACTTAATGACCCGCACGTCTTTTTCCTTATAGTTTGTAAACAGACAGTTCATTCCAGAAACCACCTACAGCAGGAGTGACAAAGAACAAGGAGCAGAGTGGAACACAAGTTCTCCGGTATAGTAGACCTGATTTGTCAAAGAAAGCACCAGAATTGTTAGCAACCTTTGACCAAATGGTGTTTACACTGTGATCATTGCTTTTTTAGGCAGTTAGTGCCCTCCAGCAACCACAGCAGCCACCTGCAGCCATGAGCCCGGCTCTGGTCAGCTCAGAACCACACACACTGAACGCCGTCCTCCCTCCCCCTGCAACAGATCCCGTGGTCCGAAAGCAGGCAGTCCAAGATCTCATGGCTCAAATGCAGGGTACCTTCAACTTCATGCAGGTAAACTGCAGAATTTATCATTCATAACAATTCCAAGGGTTGCAGTGGTCTTTTCTAACTCATCTGTAATGTAACGCAGGACTCCATGCTAGAGTTTGAGGGGCCGCCTCTAGATCCTGCTATTGTGTCGGCGCAGCCCATGAAACCTGCGCAGATGGTCTGTCCACCAGGTTGGCATACAGATTTTAGTAGTTTGCTCTAAAAGCAAAAATTCTTGTTTACTCGCCCTCATGGTGTCTCACATGGGAGGGGTTGTTTTTGTTTTGTTTTTTCAATCAAATATGGCACCTTTAGAACCATCGTGTCAGGTTGGGCATCAATCACTTCATCAAATTCTGTTGCTTTTTGGGTTTTATGACCAAATGTCCAATGAATATCAATGAAAAATCAGTCTCGTTTGAGAGCTATGGTGAAGAGTCGCAGCTTACCTTACCAACAACAGTGGTATTTCAAGTATCATTAAAATATATTAAAGATTATGGTAAACACTTTATTGTTTAAGAGTCCTTGTGACACATATTAATGACTTACTCTATAACACTTACATATGCATTTAATTACACCCTAATCCTAAACTTCAGCCATATTGTAAGTAAATGTAGTTAAGTAATATTACTCGGTAATTAAATGGTAATTACACTGTAACAAGGACACCTTAAAATAAAGTGTAACCGCATTTATTAATATTCGGAATAACCCTTAGTTTTATTTAGCTTAGGTTGTTGATATTTTTGGGCTTTTGGTACTTTTTTTAAAGCAATTTTAGTACTTCATCTTGTTTCAGTTAGGCTGGCTGCACAATAGATTTTTAAAAAAAGATTTTAAGGTCGATTTGCTCCCCCGAACGATCAGGGGGTGTGGCCAGATTCAAGGCTTGTCGCAAACGAATTCTGTCCAAAAAATCCTCTATCGTGTGGTGTAATTACGATTATTAAACTGCTCCCAATCGAGTCAGAGCGTCCCCAAACTCAAATCATAAAAATCAAACATGTTTGCTTTTGTGGCTTAGCATGTTAGCAAACAGCTGAGTACTAAGAAAGAACATGGCCCATGGCTAAAAATCATTGAAACTGTCTTCATGTCTGTGGTATCCCATGGTTTGAAAATCGGTTAAGATTTGAAAATCGTCTGGTGTGTGGCCAGCCTTAGTTGCAACATTTCCAATAATTGAAGTTAGGTTTTTGATCTTATTTAATTTCTGCTTTTTCAATTACTAAAAACATTTTTAATTGTTATAAAGAATGTTAGCCTTTAGGAATGTTAGAATTTAGGATTAACTATTCTATTTTTTTTCTGCATGTGCACTGCTTCATTTCCTGCCAGTAATATCCTAAAATGTTACACTTTTCTTTTTTTTTTGCTCACGCAGAATCCCGACTACCCCAACACAATGCTCTTTCTGTGCAGCCTGAACCCACGCAAGTAAGTTCAATTAGCAGAAACATGCTTTCACGTGGTTTCTGTCTGAAATGGCATTCCTGAAATGGCTTTCCTAAAACTCTGTTTGGCCTTCCAGGTGCCGATGGTCTCGGCTCCAAAGGAGGCCTACTCCTCCACACCCCCTCTCTATCAGCCCCCTCATAACTCTGAACCCCGACCACAGACAGACTCCATTGACCCCCTGCAGGTAACGGCGCACACCGCAGTGGTTTCACAGATGCTGTGTGTACTCTATGGCTTAGATATGTGAGTGATGTAGGATATACACCCTAGGTCTCCATGCCCCTGTCGTCTGAGCAGACCCCCACCCCTTCCTCTCAGCCCCAGGTGTTTCAGCCTGTCTCCAAACCCCTTCACAGTGGCATCAACGTTAACGCAGCTCCATTCCAGTCCATGCAAGCGGTAGGCCTCTACCTGTCTACCCCACCCTCTCCAAACTCACCCCCTCAGAGTTTGTCTCTCCATTCTGCTTCTGTTTTGTTTTTCATGCTGTGTAAGGGGCCGTTCACAAAGAACACACTTTTGCATTACATTACGCTGTTTTTCCATTAGTTTTCTATGTAAACAAGTGTTACACTGACATGTTTGATTGTTCTGCTCAAGTCTTGCAGCTTTTGCAGTGTCTCACACATGATGCGGTGTTCTAAAACCATAAAAAATTTAGACCTTAGGCTTATTTTTCTTCCACTGCCCCACTTTTTTACATGCAAGAACGCATTCTGTGTGAATGGCCCTTGACAGGCTTGTTTTGTTTAAAAGGATGTGAACCTTTTGAGTTTATCGTGTTCAAGCCTGTATATCATTTGTGGATGAGCCGTTACCGTCAGTCAGTGAACAGTGAAAGGATGTTTAATAAAGCGTCAACTAGTGCACCAAAACAATCTTAGTATTTTTATCTTAGTGTAAATTCTATTTGTCTATCCTTTATCTCCATTTAAATGTCAAATTATTTATTTACCTAATTTTTAAAAACCTGTTTGTGCCATGAAAACAGGCTGATATGGCATAATACGACTTCCTACAAACCACATGCAAGTTTTGGATATGCTTTCATGTTTTCTCTCCTCCGTTAGGTATTCAATATGAACGCTCCAGTTCCTCCAACCAATGAGATGGACTCTCACAAGATTTCCAGCCAGTATCAGAGTAGCTACGGTCAAGGCTTCAGTGCACAAGGCACCCTTCCAGCTGAGCAGCAGGAAATACCTCAAGAAGCCCTCCAGTCAGGTAAGAGAATTGCTGCTACATTCGTGCCATTTTATAGTTTTAAAAATGTAAACTACTATAACTAATTGGTTCATAAAAATTTATTTTTGTTTCTTTGTAGTTGGCCCCTTCCATTCTCAAGACCAAGGTATTCCATCTGCATCTCAGCAGCCCTCGGTGCAGGGCACAGGATTTGGGCGGCCGGGTCAGTCCTTTTACAGCAACAGAGCAATGCCACGAGCTGGACCCAGAAATCCCAGAGGGGCTTTGAATGGCTTCCGTGGACCATCAAATGGATTTAGAGGTGAGACGAGACAGGCTAGTCTGAAATCCAATGTAAAATCTGAAAAAAATCCAGTGTAAAATATCACAATTTTTAAAAAAAAAATTTAATGTTTAGGTGGATATGATGGTTATCGCGCTCCATTCCCCAACACTCCAAACTCCGGATACGGTCAAACTCAGTTTAGCACTCCGCGAGATTATTCCAACAACACCTACCAACGGGTAACTTCAAGAAAACAAATACCATGCAGATTTGTGGAGACTTGAGAAGTCATATACAGTATGCGGTACCATAATAGAGTATGTTTTAAAGTCCTGTGTGTTTTCTTTTCAGGATGGATATCAGCAAAGCTTCAAGCGAGGAGCTACCCAGGGACCTCGAGGTTGCTCTCGAGGTAATGCTCAAGCGATGCGATCCTAAAATCTTTGGGAAGACTTGTTTCTTTTTGGCCACTTTGAACATTCATTTATTGAGAATGTTTCCCCCAGCCCATATTTTTACTCCTATCAGTGTTTTTTTATTTGTAATTTTTTTTTGGCTTATTGATTCAAGTAAGCCCACTTTGATAGTTTTAATATACTAATGTGTTTTACAGAGACACAATGGAGAGCTGAAACTGTCAGTGTTGTGATTTTTCAGCCAGGTCGTGTTTAAAACAGATATTCCTGTAAACTTGAAAGATTTTCATTAATTTATTTTTTTTATATCCTTTGTCGTAAGATCAAATGCTCATTCTTAAGCTCAGGCGCCTCCCCCTGTGCCCGGTTACCACACCCCACAAGGGCGCTGTTTGGGAGGGTATGTTTTGTGCCCTAGTCCCCCGACCCCGCCTTCCCCACATGGGTCTTGCGTGTCTAGCGCGTATGAATTGGCATTAATTGTTTTGCTGTTTTCCCCATTCATTTGCCGCGTTTTTATTGTGATTTATTTTCATTTTTTGAGTTTTTGTCAGAGGTCGCCCTTTGTATGTCATGTCACCTCTTGAGAGAACCTGTGTCACTCAGATGGTAGGCACGTACCGTTGTCTGACGCATACTTGCTTTTGTCTCCATGCTCGAAAATCCTCTACCTGTAATGTACCCTTTGTTACTAAAGTGTTGCAGGTTGACATGTGTTTCCTGTGTCTTCCCAGGGGAGCAGGTGATGGGTCCGAGTACGTCCGTTTTTTCGACAACTGCTGGTTGTTTTCGCCCTTCATCCTGTACTATCTCCTGTTTCCAAAAGATAAGAGTTTCTTTAATTAGGTGCGAAGCATTAACGCAACAAAATGGCCCTAAGGTTGCCTCCATGATCTACGATGCTGTCAAATCAGTCCATAGCCAATGCACTGCTTTTCCTGCTTCTGTCAAGCCAAAAATGTTTTCGATGTCGTTTCCAATCAATGTATTTAACCATATGAACACGCGTTTGTATATATACAATTGAAGGCAATTTTGACCATGACAAAAAGACAAAGTTTACTTAAAAAAGCTAACAAATAAAAGTTGTATATTAAACGCTTGTTTTTTTTTTTGGTCACTTGATCTTATGTAATACAACTTGCATTGTATAAAAACGAGGTGCAAGAACATCTGGCAAAATATTTCCTTTTGTTGTGATTAGAAGAAAAAATATGGGTTTGGAATGATAGGGTGATTGTGGCAAATTGCCATGGCAAAAAATGCTGTTAAATAATCTTGTGTGACCTGGACATTAGAAGCTATTTGTTGGATTGTACATAATTTAAGGAAAGCTATAAGAGGGCTTTACAAAAAAATTAACCAAATACTCTCTTATGTGACTATTTCAGAGAATCCTGTTGAGAATACGTATGTTGCTACTGACATTTGCTCTAATTGCTGCTTAAGATGGTTTAAATTCATTACATTTGCAGTGCTTTTTATCTCTATAATGTCATTTCGCTTTCACTTGTTATTTTCAAAGTCTAGTTAAGAACAGCCAGACTGTTGCATGTTGCGCTACAGTCCAGCTGTGAGAGTATTTAAATGCTGTAATGATATATGGAGCTGTTCCGATGAATCTGTTGTTGTAGTTTTGGGATTGATGGTTTGCATTTAACACTTGTGGTATAAAATACATAATGTACGTATTTCATGGGTGTTTTATGAAAACAATAGTAAAAGCTCATTGTAATTGGCCCTAAAACATAATTGAATGCGACTAGAATATTTAACGCCACATTGATTTTCTGATGTATTTGGGTTTCAGGACGAGGGGGATCATATCGGTCCAGCAGAGGAATGGGTCCCATGGCTGCCCAACAGACCAGCTAAACCCAGTCCTTTAGCCATTATCAGCCCTGTTCCACCCTTTTATCTCCTCCACCCATTTGGACTCTCAAACATGAGCCGTGCCACTCCAGACCATGTAGTTAGATGACCGCACGATTAGCAAGTATGGACAAAACCAATGGTTTTGGGAAAAATACAGTACCAATGAGACTATAGCACTCCCAGTACTGTAATTGCTCCGAGCTCTCAAAGCTTTCTCTCAATCATATGCTATTGCACAGCCTTTACACATTTGAGACAGAACATGTGCCTTTGATTATGGGTGTCTGGATTTTAATTGAGCTTGGTGGAATGACGACTTAGTAGCTGGGAACAGCCGCTAGATTATGAATGTGAAGTACACCGTATACCAAAGGCACTTAGTTTTTGGCCAAACGAACTAAGTGAATGTGAAAAATTTACTTGTATGTACTGTATTGTAACGTGATTTTTCTCTTCTTTTGGCTCAGCCAAATGGTTTACAGGAAATGCATTGTACTGTTTGTGGCTGAATGACTTCTTCATTGTTTTTCTTCCAATCAATGTTGATTAGAATTAATGCTAACTAATAAATGATTTTTGAAGGACAAGACACTTTAAAAGTTATTCACACACATTAGGTATGACATAAGACTGAGAGCAGACAGACAGGATCTTCTTTGAAGCCATAATACACTTTGTGCATTAATAGTTAAACTTTAAAGGGGTGCTATTATGCTTTTCCACTTTTTCAACTTTAGTCAGTAATGTTGCTGTTTGAGCATAAAACGACTCTCCATAAAGTACAAAGCTGCAAAGGCCAATTCAAAAGGACGGATAGTTTTTACAGAAATCACTTTCAAAATACAAGAAGACTCGTTTGTGGACTACACCGCCCATATCTCCGGATTTTTGATCTCAAAAATTATTGCGACGAAGAGACGAGATATGGTTGAGCTGCACTAGAGAAGGCAACGAGTGTTATCACTATGTCTGAGACATGCTAGCTTTCCCAAGGCAGATTAACTTAGATTGGTTACAATCATCTGGGTTTAAATCGTGCTCAGATTGATTTGATTTTGATGCAATATTTTCACTGAAGCTCGCAGGAGAGGCATGACATTTCCCGACCAGGCGCCGAGTGCCGATTGGTGCCAATCACAACACACACTGGCCAGCTAACCAATCACCCAGACATTGTATTCTCAGACGAGGGCCATCGTCGATACGAGGAACTATTCGCTGCCGTCATGCCAGATTGGGGCGACGAGAGGTATTGTAATAATGTAAATTATGTGAACAATAATGCGTTTTTCGAACTATCAAGCATGAGAGCATGTTCTAGTTCACCCCAAAACAAAATCAAGACTTTGTAAAAGAGCTTAATAGGACCCCTTTAAAGCACACGGGTGCATTAATTTTTATTTTCAATGGTTTTGAAGGTTAAGTATAACATACAGGAAGCATAGTTGTTGAGTTTCATACAAGTTACGTCAGGAGACTTGTATGTAGACAGTAATTGCATGTGATGCTTTGTTCCTACAAGGAACAACTTTTGTAAAATTGTTTTATTTGGTTTATTGAACTTACTCAAAGTTCAACTGTAAGCAACTTAACAACTCAAGAGTAGCCCGTAATCATTAAAAACTGACAGTACAATCAACATTTTTGATACCACCCACAATAGGTTAAAGTAGTTTGTGGCAATTCAATTTCAGAAAATAAAATGTGCAAACACAAAAGGGCACCCATCCAATCACTGGCTGGAAAATAAACTATCCACACCTATGAAACAGATATTGTCAATACAAAAAAAAAAAAAATCAACATTGTATCCCCCGCAAGTCGGCAATAAATGTATTATGCGTTACAAAACCAGCCAACTTTTTTTCCCCCCGTACTAGTTAAAACCGCAGCACACAACCGCAAGTAATCATTGACTGGGCAGGAGGTACTGTTTGTTGAAGTCTCTGGTGTTAGGTCAGTTTTCCACACAATCACGCAGGAAAAAGCATATGACCGTTCTATGGCACATAGTTGTGGTCGAGGGGCATCTGTGGAGAATCGTGGGGTGGGCTATTGTGTCCTGGAGGCAGTGGCTGATTTTCTTGGGGTATATTTTGGTGTTCCTGTCCTAGATCCTGTTGATTTTGGGGTGCATCATGTTGTTGTTGTTGTTCTAGAGGGATATCTTGGTGTCCTGGGGGCAGAGGCTGGTGCTCAGGGGGCACAGGAGGCTGGTCATGTCCTAGTGACTCAGGGACAGCATTCCCTTCCACTGTTATAAGAGATTTAGAGTGTTTTGTATTATTGCCAAGAATAACAGGTTACACTTAAATGTAATGTTTAAAACTCTAGTGCATTTGCCAAGAATGTTACATTTAAATGTTTAACATTTTAAGTATATTTGCCAAGAATGTTGCTTTTAAAATAAGGTGTTAGATGTAAATGTTTAAATGTTCAAATGTATTTTTGTCAGGAATGTCACTTTTAAAATACATGTTTCACTTTAACTTTAAATGGTTAAAATTCAAGTATGTTTTGGAATAATGGTGTGGGTATTTTGAATATTATTTATTTAAAGTTTTTTGTGCTTTAATAACATGTAGCCACGACATTGGAAACCATGTAAACCCACTGCATACAGTAACTGATATAACGTTTCTTTAACCGTCTTCACAATACTGTTAACCTAGAAAAACATGTCAGTGGATCTCACATTTAAAACCCAGTGTAAGAATAGCTAGCTAGTGTAACCTTCACATGTATCTGGTTATATGTCTAAAGTGAAAGTATTACTTACATTGCATATCAGGTGGAGGCGGATCCTTCTGTGTTTTTAACCGCTCCATATGCTCCACGGCCTGATAAGGATGACGCACAGAACAGGTTTTTTTTCTTATACTTGTTTTAAACAACTCTTCTTGTTTAGTTTTTATTTTTATTCAATGAGCAGGTATGAGACAAATCAGTTCAGTCACCTGCTGCAGTTCTATTTTCTGAGCATTGAGCTGCTCCTGCTGTCGCTCCAGATCCTCTCTCTGCTTCTGAAGGTCAGCTGCTTTCAGATTTAAGTCTTCCTCCTGCCTGGCCAACTGCTCCTCAAACTCTCTCATCTCTTCGTCAGTATATGCCTGGTTCTGTTCTAGAGTCTGGGGTCATCCAAGATAATTATTAAGTTGTTCCTTATTAATTAAAGGACTA
>JADLZN010006680.1:0-99418 GCA_018155175.1 Sinocyclocheilus anophthalmus | reverse complement strand
GATCTGCATTGCAGGTTAAGTTTTCTTAACCTGCCAGCTCTCAGCGGTCTATTCCTAAGAACTGTCAAAACATCATAAAACATGTAATACGGTGCAAAGCTAATTACATTTAGGTTAATTAATCACATATTTGCCATTTAAGCAGCCACTTTTCATTTAACACGCCTCACAGTTCCCACCTGGAGCAGCCTGAGGTTCAATGGGACAGAAGAGGGAAAGTGAAACTCAGCAGTTCACACGAATACGATTCACCCCTTTTACCGTTAAACCGTTTTTTAAATGTTTGAGTTACAATCCAGAGCTTTAACCGCTACACTTCCCATTAAAACAAAATGTAGCTCAAAACTGTCAACATAAAAAGAGGAAGCGTTCTTGAGATGAAGTAATTTCTTGTGGTAATATGGGTTCCTTGAGGATACACCTGTCATTGGTAATGGCGTATTGGTATTGATATGGTATGCAGGATGATATCTGGAAGGGGGCTCCAACAGGCAGCTGTGGTTTCAATATCAACACAAGATGGAATTACTGACAGAAAACCGAATCACGGCGATACCCGACAGATAGCAGTGGAATATGAGGCTCTACTATTTACCTCAGGGGAGCACTTAACCGCCTGTTCACCCAGCATGCACTTCTGTCAGACTTTCAGCTGATCTTGTGCCTTTAGATCCTGGAAATTATCTATATATTAGTTTTAAAACACCAGATATCGCTTATGCAATTTTATTATTTATTTATTTAAAATAACTACACAATAACAGGTCAAAGCACACACTTCAGTACAATAACATTCAAAAACTTGGTTTGTAAGATTTTTTTTTATTTTTAAATATTATTATAATATTAAGGGGTGGATTTATTTGATCAAAAACATTGATACTGTGGAAATATAGGTTATTACCATATTATAGTATTATATTATATACAAGTGGGTACGTAAAGATTCATGACCCGTCCTGGTGAGATATTAGATGTTGTGCAGATCATCTGCTTCATTACCCACAGTTCTTTTGCCCTCAGGATCTACTTCTTGTGCCATTTTTAAGGCTTCTGTTGTTGCAATGTCAATGTTACAAGGGACCACTACCAGGTTTATAGTCTCACGTTTCTTAATATATTTCATGATCAGACGTTTTATCTACAAGACATAGACATAGTTTAAAAACTGTACTTATACTACTTTGATAATAAATGTGGTGTGCAAGATCAGATTAAATGACCCACCTGTTTTCCAATATCCTCCGGTTGTCCTTCTACCGGGACTCGGGCAATTCCAGGCAGATCGATCAGTGTGAGGTCACACACATCTGGTGACATGATCTCTAAAGTGATGAGCTCATCACATATTCCTACCCCTTTTCCTGCCAGCTCATCCTGGGCTATAAAACAAACAGAATAATGTATTCGTATAACAAGCCATTGCGAATAGGCTAAATGTTTGAGGCTTAACTGAATGTATATATTCATTCATATTTTAAAAGCATGGATAGGTTTGACTATTTTACCCAATAATTTTGTACTGCTTATTCATTGTTAGCTGGGTAGCAACATACTAACAACGGTACAAGGAGTACCATGAATACAGAATTTGATATTGTACCTCATATACCATAATTTAGCTAAGCAAACAAAAAAAACTGTATGCTATGGCTTCTCACAGTGATATGGTAATGTGGGAATGCTGAAGTTGACAATCAGCATCCTAGATTATACAGACAAATTCATTTTATTAAGACAAAATCAATTATACACAGTTACTGATGTGACTTCATTTTGAACTTTTGAATAATTTTTATTAATATACCAGTAACAACTGAAAAGAAAAGAAGTTTTCCAGTCTTACTACGGCTGCTGCCACATTGTTCGTTCACTAGGAAGGTCTGCAATCATTTTCTTCTCATTGGGATCTGACCGTGTGCTATCGTTGTTCCCACTCACCAATTTGCTGGGTTTTAATAGGACCTGCCACAAAACATTGTGAAATCCATTGTAAAACATAATTTCAACAAAGAGTGAAAAATTTAAGGGTGTCTTAATACTTTCCGTACCCACTGTATATTTGTGTGTGTTGTGTTTATAACACTGTATATATACACACAACACCGTTAAGGGGGTCATATGATGCTTTTTTTAAAGATCTTTATTTTGTGTATTTGGTGTAACAGAATATTTTGACATGTTTTAATGTTCAAAAAACAGATTATTTTTCAAATATTGTACATTATTTTAGGTCCTCTATGCCCCACCTCTCTCCAACGCTTCGTTTTCCTACAAAGTCCCTCCTGTCTACAGCGAGTCTGCTCTTATTGGCCAGGCTGACTCAGTGCATTTTGATTGGCGAATCACCACAATCATCGAGATGTAAGCGGCCCCTTACCATAATCCGTGACTTTCATCGTTCAAAATAAAGTGTAAGACCGGTAAATAATGTCATTAGGTTTTAACCATCAGTTCAGCCAGAAATGGGAACAGAGTCGCGTTACAAACACAGTGATGAAGCTGGTATGTGTTTGCAGTACACAAGCCACTTTTAAGACAGCTGACTCCACTGTGATGTGCAACCCCCCCCCCCCCCGCCCCCCCCCGCCCCCGCGCAATTTCAATTTCATTTCAATATTGCTTTATTGACATGACAAAAATTAGACTTTGTATTGCCAAAGCATTGCAACTTGAACTCTTACAAATAGTACAACATTGGATTAACAGAACAGAAATAATAATAATAGTAATAATAATAATAATAATATATAAAAGTATTAACCTGAGGCAAAATGAATTACTAATTCTGTAAACTACGAATAAAATAAAATAAGAATTAGACATTTTACAGGAAGCAATATACATCTAAGTAATATAATGCAGTTATTAGGCTATATAAATGTAGATGTGCTGGAAACCTCAGATCGGGCAGTTGAGTTTGTTCTCTTCTGTGTTGCACAGGCAGACACATAGGAGCACAACACTCAGCAGCTCTTCGTTTCTTCCTAACAGATAACGCCACTTTCTCGCTGGTTTGAAGGTTTTAAATTCTGATGGCTCTGCTGTACTTGTATCATAGGACACTGTCCGTATATCTGTGTATTTGGGGCATTCTGTTAGGAAGTGTAGTTCTGTTTCCATCTGATTCAGATCAGAGTGTGAACACAGTCTCTGCTCCGGTGGCAGCTGTGTTTTTCTGTGTCTGCCCGTCTCTATCATCAGTTTGTGTCCGCTGAGTCTGTATCTGGTTAACGTGCTTCTCAGTTTCTTATCTGATACTGTGTACAGATACTCTGCCGTACTGTACTCTCTGTTTAGGGCCAGATAGCATTGCACTTTACTTTGCTGGTGTGTTTGGGTTTGCCAGTGAGTGATGTAATTCTGTTTGATTTGTGCAGTAATCTGACCGATTCTGATGTTGTGATTCAGAGCAGCAGCATGTTAGTGAAGCATCAGGACTGAAGCTCTTGATCATGCTGAGGGAGGGTGCTTGCTTTCTTGCTCATCTCTTGGTCTTGCAGTGCTTTTATAATGAGTAAATGTTGGGCGCGCTTCAGATGTTTCCAGAATTTAATTGTCCTTTTTTGTATCTTTATGATTAGAGGATATTTGCCTATTTCTGCCCTGCATGCATTATTTGTTGTGTGCCGGTGCACGTGTAATATATTTTTTACAGAGTTCTGCATGCAGGGTTTCAATTGGATGTTTTTCCCATTTGGTGTAATCTTGATTTGGATTTGTCAGTGGACCTCACACCTCACTGCCATAGAGGGCAATGTGCTCAATTACTGATTCTAATATTTTCACTCAAATTCTAATAGGGATTTCTATAGGACATTGACGTTTTATGGCGTAGAAGGCCTTGCGTGCTTTATCTCTCAGTTCATTCACAGCATGATTAAAGTTTCCCATGGATGTGATTTTCAAACCCAGGTAGTTATAGTGTGATGTGTGTGTTATCTGCTGAGTGCCTAATGGTAAATGTGTGTGGTGTTCCCTGGTATCTGGATCTTTTCTGAAAGATCATAATTTTGGTTTTCTTCAGGTTGACTGTCAGACCCCAGGTCTGGCAGTATTGCTGTAGCAGGTCCAGGTTCTGCTGTAAAGTGTGTTGAGTGGGAGACAGCAGAAGCAGATTGTCTGCATACAGCAGGCATCTGATCTTTGAGTTGTGTAGGGTGAGGCCAGGGGCTGCATATTGCTCCAGACTGCTCGCCAGTTCATTGATGTAAATATTAAATAACATTGGGCTTAGGCAGCAGCCCTGTCTCACTCCACGCTCATGGGAAAGATACCTCATACGTTTGGTGCTGATTTTTACACCACATTTACTTTCAGTGTACATTGATTTAATAAGGTCATAGGTTTTACCTCCTATGCCACTTTCAATAAGTTTGTAGAATAATCCTTGGTGCCAAATTGAGTCAAAAGCTTTATTAAAGTCAATAAAGCATGCATATATTTTACCTTT
Organism: Sinocyclocheilus anophthalmus; assembly: GCA_018155175.1. Lineage (NCBI taxonomy): Eukaryota > Metazoa > Chordata > Actinopteri > Cypriniformes > Cyprinidae > Sinocyclocheilus > Sinocyclocheilus anophthalmus. The sequence continues at coordinate 94,965 of JADLZN010006680.1, read as the reverse complement.
ATCTTGGTTAACATGTTTTCAATTAGAGTATGTAATGTATAGATGTGATCAGATGTAGGTAATTTGGTAAAATCCGATTGGCTTTGTCTCTCTCAGTACATTGTACTGTTCTCTTCGTTCTGCGGCGTCTTTCTCTCGAGGTCTCATCCTATCATCTCGATCCTCTCTCTCTCTCCTCCTCTCTCTCTCACCGACACACACACACACACTGCGCAAACCTCCGCATTTGCACGTCAATAGCAATACTTAACTAATAACAACGTAGCTGATTCAAAGCGCCATATTGTCATAGCAAGTCAGAATGACCTCCTCGTCCTAGGTTCACGAAACGGTGTCGTACCATAAATGCATTGCTGTTCTGTTGTAAATGAATCTTAACCAATTATTCCTAATTGCATCTACTTCCGGAATGCTAAATAAAGTGCTTTTGCTTTCACCTATAAACACACAGCGTCTCCCTGACATGCTGCGTCAACACTAACTGCGGTTACTGAAACCACTCCATCTTTCTTTGTGTGAACATTTGGGCGGCATTAGCAAATATTTCCACATAGTGAGGTAGATATGTTGGGGGCGTGTTAGAACGAGCCATTTAAGGGGGCGTGGCAGAGTCTTAACTTTGATAAAGAATATCTCTTTGTGCAAAGACTAAAGTCTCAAAACCAATCTTATCTATGCACAATCAGCTTGTAACACTCAAAGAGAAAGGAAAAATTTAAATCATCATATATTACCCTTTAAAGTTAGCATTGTGTAAAAAAAATGATTTATATATATAAATAAATGCAGCCTTGGTGAATGTAAGAGACGTGTTTCAAAAACATTTACAAATCTTTTGAAACTTTGTTTTTTAACACTAACTTATTGCTACTGAAAATTCCAGGAGTCAAAATGATTAAATTGATCAATTTATGAACATTTACAGACAACCCTGAAATACCTTGAATATTAACAAGACCTACAATAAGGACATGGAAAATACAATTCCTCACAGATGACATCGTGTTTCATTCCAGCCTAAGTAAAGCACAAAACTAATGGACCGCTTCCATGTTTCCAGATTCAAATCCATTGATAAGTCTTAAATGGAGCGAGCACAAATAAACCAATGCTTTCTTTAAATAAAAAGAGCTTAGTGTGTCAGTGCCTTTATTCCACTCTTCTTTGAAAGAAACCGGTTCTGTGAACACATCCATTGGTCAGCAGCTACTGTTCATTGTAAATCTGGGTCATGTATAGTCAAGCAGCAGTATAAGGGAAAGTGCACCTAAACAGCAACACTAAATACGGCATTTCAATGTACAGCCTCTAAATTTAGCTCCAGCATTTGACCAGCGCTGCTACAGTGAGTGACACTGAATCCCTAACGGAAGTACAGAGCAAAGTGGCAAACCGATGCCAAGACCAGACAATTGTGCTCCCTGAAGTCAACAGCTATAATTAACTTTCACTTGACCACCCCCCTCAGTATGACCTCCTCGAGGTCTCCAACAGCCTTGTGATCCTTCACTGGCACCTCACTTTCTGCTTGACAACATTAGCACCTTGTCCATTTCAGAATAAGAAGCTTTGCACTGGCCCCCTAAAAACCTGCTGGTCTTGGACCAGGAACAGCTAACATCAGAGACCGGATCATGTCTGCACCGAATAAACATTTCAGAACAACTCAGAATGCCAAAAACTGACTAAACAAAACTAGACCATTCTCATTATAATCAGCGGAGACATCACCACCATGAAGAATTCATTGCTTTGAATTGTAATCGTTACATATTTAAATAATTCATCATAAAATCAAAAGCGGCTAGGAATAGCATAAAGACAACAAATCAAACTAATTTGGGTGCTGCTTTTGTAGTAACATCATCATTTGATTCTCAACCCTTGTGAAAAAGCAGTGCACTTAATTATATTAAGTTCTACTTTAAAGCACAATCTTGAAAAGCACAAGACTTATTTTGATGTGCTGATTGAACGTACTAAAGCACATGTAAAGTACTTAAAAATTCCAATAAGGTTAATATATTTTAAATGCAGTAAATTGCAACTTAATTACAAGTGTAATTACTATTGATTAATTATCAATCGAAATGACATTCAAGTGTATTTTAGTTAAACAAATGTAATTATGCTCACAATATAATTATACAATTACATATAAAAAGTCCTACTCAAGTGTGTTAAAAAACACACTAATTACTTTTAATATTTAATTTCAAACTACAAAACATTTTCATTTAATTGCAATTAACAAGTGTCTGAAAACATTACATTCAGTTCAAACTTAACATATTCTTTAAAGGGAGTCTATTTAGGCCCTCTTGTATTTATTTTTTTGGGTTTACTAGAATAGGTTTTAAACCCGCTTGTTGTTCGAAAAGCACATTATTTTTCACATATTTTACATTATTATCTCTTCCCAGTCTGCCCTGATTACTTCCTGTTTCGATGAAGCCCCTCCTTCCGAAACATCGGATTGGTTAACTGGCCCAGTGTGTTGTGATTGGCGAACTGCTTAGAGCGTGTTCCGGAAATGCCACGTCCCTTACCATAACCGCGAGTTTCTGTCTGTTCAGCTGAAAATATTAACGATGTCGTCAATTTTGCCATACCGATTCAAGCCGATTCAGACCCTGAGAATGTTTATGAAAAAGAGGATCATGCAGAACCTTTGCAAGCACAGATTTTACAGGACATTTCGGAGTGGTGTGTGTTTATGTTTTTTATGGTCTATGGTCTCTAACAAATTAAGTCTCAACCAGGCCTTGTTCCTTTTTTGTGCATTCCGTGGGCGGGATTATTTAAATGAGTGACAGACACTATAGCTGTGTCCGAAATCGCCCCCTATACCCTCATTCACTATTCCCTACATTAGGTCACTAATTCAGTTCACTAGAAGGAGTGAATGAAAACGTTAGTGAATTCGGACACTGAGTGCACCGGAAGGAATGCCGCTTTTGCATAGTTTGTGCTTGCTGTTTATTAATCATTTGAAACTAGCAAACTAGCAGCTCCAGTAGTAAGATTAAAGGATTCATCTTGAACTCTGTCACGGAAATTATGTATAAACCCTAATCAAACAATTTAATAATCAATTTACAATGAATTTATGTAAATTTAGATGAATTTAGAGATGAGCGCTTTCTAAAAATGAACGGATTGATTATTAAGCTGCGGGCGCCATCTTCTGGCGAGATGCGGGATTCATTCGGCCCATAAACCGTGGGGAAAAAAAAAAAAAAAACCTCTCATGTGCCATTATTTGCATTCTCTAGCCTTGAGCGTGCCACCAATTTGTACACTCGTTTTTGCAGTGCTTGTGGGATTGAAGGAGTGCACTCGAGAACATCCCTATGGTTTCGACACCACTAAAACTGGCTGTTCCCTTCAATGTGCCCTATTTAAGGGTATAGGGGGCGATTTCGGATACAGCCTATGACTTCATAATATCCAGAAGCAGTAGTTCTTGAAGTGTTTTCTGTTAAAGAGAATATCTACTTTTAGAGTGGACTTTGAGCTTTATAACCTTGCAGATCTTTTTATGCTCAAACAGCAACATTACACACTCTCTAAAAAAGAAAAATTTAAAAAGCATAATAGGAACCCGGTAAAGTATATTACTAAGTCCTCTTTTTAAAAGAATGATAGTGTACTTTTTTTTTCACAAGGAAAGGTAGGTTCTGGACGAAGTTCTTAAATGAAATTTAGGTAACCTCTGAGAATTTTTCATAATCACAATATATTAAAACAGTGTATAAGATTATTAAATGTTCTAAAATAGAGAATATAACAAATAAAAAAAGGGAAAAGTAGCACAAATTAAACTTACAGTCGTTCCAGTGATGACAAACCAATGAAAGAGCCATTCAGAAGTTCCTGGATTTTATTGTTACTCAAAATCCTGTGGAGAAAACAAAAGAGATTGATATGAAAAGTCCCGTGACCACAGACAAACAAAACCTTCCTTGAACTCAAAAGTGTAAAACAGATGTAGAACAGTGTTCTTGTAAGCTCATGCACAAATTAATATTCTTCATCCGCTGGACTCGCTGGACAAAGTACCTCAGAAGAAAAAATATTTTGCTCATTGCATATTACATCAATTCTATACATGATTGTTCGTGACAAATGCTTTATTACCAAAGTGACCTGGCAAACAGAAGACCAGGCAGCTGAAAATACAAGAAACTAGCTAAGCTCTTAATCATCAGAAAAAAGCTTCGAACAACTGAAGATACAATAAGATATGGAAAATAATCCATAGCAGCCAACTGGGGTGGTTACAGGTCTGTGCTGGTAACCTAAAGGGTTTTACGGACTGCATCACCATTGTGGCCTATTGGAAACTGGACTGTACTTGTAGTAAATGTTCCGTAAAATAGGTTTGGATGAAAATTCTTCTGATTCAGTCTAACAGAACATGTCTGAAACAAATCGGATGTTGCCTTGCTTCAATTTTCCACATAGATGACGGCCAATTGGCTGACATGACTATCAGTGGAGCGGTGGCTGCTCAGGCAAACAGCAGAACATTTGTTTTGCTGTTGAAACTGTTGAAGCTAAACACAGTCTTTGCCAGCTTACAAGTGATATACAAGAAAGAAAACACTTGCAATGGATAAATAATGGACTGCATTTAACTTGGTTTTATTTTGAAAGATGAAATCACTGCAAAGTGAAACAAAAGTCTCTATGATGATAGCACACAATTTCAGATCACACTTTAGTTCGGGGTCCAATTTTCACTATTAACTATGACTTTTGCCTCAGTAAACTCCTAATTTGCTGCTTAATAATAGTTGGTAAGGTAGTTGTTAAAGGGGTCCTATTATGCTCTTTTACAAAGTCTTGATTTTGTTTTGGGGGTGTACTAGAACAGGCTCTCATACTACGTTGTTCGAAAAACACATTATTTTTCACATATTTTACATTATTACAGGACCTCTCTCCCCAGTCTGGCCGAATAGTTCCTGTATCAAATTAAAGGCCGCCTTCTGAAATACAAAACGTGCTGTGATTGGTTAGCTGGGCCAGCGTGTGTTGTGATTGGTTAGCTGGGCCAGCGTGTGTTGTGATTGGTTAGCTGGGCCAGCGTGTGTTGTGATTGGTTAGCTGGGCCAGCGTGTGTTGTGATTGGTTAGCTGGGCCGCTGTGTGCCGTGATTGGTTAGCTGGCCATCGGGTTCTGTATTGGCTATCTGGGCCAGTGTGTGTTGTTGGGATTGTTTACTGGGCCAGTGTGTGTTGTGATTGGTTTGTTGGGCCAGTGTGTGTTGTGATTGGTTATTTGGGCCAGTGTGTGCTGTGATTGGTTTAGCTGGGCCAGTGCGTGCTGTGATTGGCGCCTGGTCGGGAAATGTCATGCTCTTACCATAGCTGCCTGCGAGCTGCAGCGTAAATATTGCGTCAAAATCAAATCAATTTGAGCGCGATTTAAACCCGGATGATTGTAACCACTCTAAGTTCGTCTGTCTTGGGAAAGCTAGCGTGTCTCCGACATAGTGATAACACTCGTTGCCTTCTCTAGTGCAGCTCAACCAGGTCTCGTCCCATTCGTCGATATTTGTGATGTCACAAATCCCAGAAAATATGCGTTGTAGTCCAAACCAGTCGTTCGTTGTAGTTTTTGAAAAGTGATTTCTGTTAAATAAAATCTCCTTTTGAATTGGACTTTGAGCTTTGTAACTTTGCATATCTTTTTATGCTCAAACAGCACATTACAGACTAACTAAAGTTGAAAAAAATTAAAAAGCATAATAGGACCCCTTTAAGTATATTGGGGTGGATTAAAGGATCTAAAATACGGTCATGCAGAATAAGGCATTAATATGTGCTAATGTTATGTTAATACTAATTAACAGTCAATGTGCTAGTAATATACATGCTAGTGAGCAACAAGTTAATAGTGAGAACTGGTCTCTAAACTAAAGTGTTTCATTTATTGTATCGTATTGAAACGTATCATTTCCGACTCGCACTATACACGGTAGACCAATCACAACAGACTGGGCCATCTGACCAATCAGAGCAGAGCAGGCTCACAGAAAGGAGGCGTTTAGAGAGACTGATCTTAGAACTGCTTCGAACGAATCGTATGAGAATCGTTGGAAAATGAGGTGATATTAAATGCATATTTTGAGAAAACAACCTTGCATGCATGTAAACCTATTGTAGGAGACTCCCAAAACAATATCAGGGACCTTAAAAATGGCATAATAGGGGTGCTTTAACATACTATGAGCTAACATGAACATTTTTATTAACTAAAATAAACAATGCTGTAACAATTCTTCATTTAGACACTATTACAGTTTTTATTAATATTTGGATTTGGTTTCTTATTTTAATTTTAATAGTACAATTTTTAGTAATTTTTAAACACGTCTATAGAGTTTTTCATTTTTAGTTATTTAAACTAAAGTTAAACTAATAAAATGAGAAATGTTGCTTTGGCAACTAGCTTTTATTTTATTTCAATTATTGTTTATTTTACTTTTAGTAACATTTTTTAAATAGTTTTAGTTTTAATTAACAATATATTGCTCATTGTTAGTTTATGCTATAACTAATGTTAACAAATGATAACTTATTGTAAAGTGTTACCAGCTTTAGAAGTTAGTCTGAGACAGTCAACCAGCTAACATTATACATACAGTATAGTACACTGCTGAATCATGTTTGGTTTTACTTTCCGAGGATAAAACATCTTCAGCATGTCTCCTCCAGTTTGTGTAATTCAGCAGTAAACAGTGATGTTCATTCCAGAGGAAACACCACAACGGTTTGTGGTTGGCTGTTTTAGGGACAGTCGTACCGGATGCGGTCTCTCACGCTCACAACCCCTTATCCACAGGTCCCGGCCAGACTGTTATTATTGCGGGGTGCTGAAGGGTGACTTTATTACAAGCTTGGGCTACTGAGACAGCCGACATATTTTTCTGGCTTTAAGAACACAAACAGTTCCTATCCTCTCCTCACTTCAACAGATTGTGGATTTCCAAGCTCCAGATGTGCAGCGCTTTAAGGAAGAGGCATATCAAGTGTCTCACAGCACTGAGAGGATGCATTTGAAAGATGTAAAAGTCAACAAGGAATCAAAACGGATACTGTTTACTCTCGCAATACACATTCCTGGAATTATTGTGCAAGATTAAGTGTGTTATTCAAGAATAAAAAAAAAATAATAATGTCATCGAATTGAAATCACTTGCTCCTCCTTTGAAACGTCTTTCCTTTTTGGCTGATGTCATCAAGGCCGCTTAGGTTTCAACCAATAGGAGCCAGCCATATCCTCCACTACAGTCTCTGGTATTACACATCCATTTTAAGCTCTCAGTGAACGAAATCAAGTCGCACACTTTATTTTTTTGTTGTTGAATATCCCGTTTCACTTATAAATATGTTTTAATACACAGCAATAAGGCTTTATGCATCCTAAACAAATCAAAAACTGCATTACAACAGCCAGTATAATATGCAACAGAAATATGCTTTGCAATAGGCTAAAAATGGATAAACAACTATTTCAACTGCTGGCAGATTATTTCTTAGACTCGTGAGGTGTTGAATTGTGTATTCAACCTATAAATGGCTTATTGTTCACTGCATATTAAGCAAAGACAGAAGAAACTATAATAACTATTTTATGAAAATAAACTATTTTAGTGTTTTTCAATCAGGGCAACTTTCAAAGCCTATTCCTTGTCAAAAGGAGGAGGGGAAAAAATGCCTGATAATATTCTGAAGTTTGCATGGATAAATATGCAGACACTGCCTTGTGACTCTGATCTGACAAGATAAATTTGAGCATGATACTATTCATGAGCGCAGCGATCACCCTGGAAGCCATTCCTCTCCCTCATACAGTATGAGACCGGGATAAGTCCTGACACACAGCTCCCAGTGTGGGCCTGAATACAAGTTTAACAAGATTTTATGGAGCACTGACATAATTTGACTTGCAAAATGGAGCCAACACATAGAACGAGTTGGTTTCTGAAAGTAATTTGACATTTAATAATTGTAAAATTAATTTAATAAATGCAAGAAATACTGTATGCACGTCCTCCCAACATTCTGCTGTTGATTTTTATCTACATTTAGGGCCAAGCTACTGTTCAAAAGTTTGGGTCGGTAAGATTTTTTTTTTTTTTCTAAGTAAGTTTTTTTTTTTTTTATAAGAAATGATACATTGAGCAATTCAGCAAGGATGCATTAAATTAATCAGAAGTGACAGAAATAATGAAACATTGTTTTAAAAAAATCTGTTTCTAATAAATGCTGTTCATTTGAACTTTGTTTATCAAAGAATCCTGAACAAAAAAATGTTTCAGAAAACATATTAAGCGTTTTTTAATCTTCATATTAGTCATATTAATCTTCTTTTAATAAGAAGAAAGCATCAAACAAAACAAATTAGAATGATTTCTGAAGGTTCATGTGACACTTAAGACTTTAGTAATGGCTGCAAAAAATTCAGCTTTTCATCACAGGAATAAATTACATCATAAAATATATTAAAATAGAAAACAATAATTTTAAATAAAAGAATATTCTCTCAGATTGCAACTATCAAATAAATGCAGCCTTGGTGAGCATAAGAGACTTAAACACACCCTCAAATTGTTATTTGATATTCAAATATATGTTAATATTTATGTATTTGCTGTGGAGAAAAATACTTCTTAATCATTTTCATTTCTTTGCACCAACACAGTAATAAACAGCAATACTTAACAGCATACATTTTATCATTTGAAAAATGTAACACTTCTATAGACCTCTTTCTTAACAGCCAAATAAAAACACATCGAAATAATTGTTGCTGAACTTTAAATAGCCAGCAAAATCATTGTGAATATATCATGAATTAAGATGATCCAGCAAATAAGATGCATCTGATGCGTCTGGTGGGCAAGAATGAGGTGTAGACCTGTTGTACAGGCTCATATCAAGTGATCGGGGAGACGTCCACTCGTCTGGGACAGGACATTCAAACTATTAGCATTCAAATGAGCGTCTGGCTCGGCACCTACAGGTCTCCTATGCTGGAGACAGATGGTGAAGATACAGCCTTATCTTGATTTTCTGCAAGTATGCAGTGACCAAACAAATAACAGCAATGGAAAGCAAAGAGAGCAAAAAATGCTTTACATAAATTCAAATTATTTCTTCTGCAAGCCCAAATCTTCCTAAACAAATCAAAAACTTGGACTACATTAAAACAGCCAATATAATATTTGGAAAAATATGCTCTGCAATAGGCCCAAAATGGATAAAGAGCCAAAACAAACTGCAGACAGATTATTTCTCAGTCTCATAAAACTCAAATAATTACATTAAAGGTGAAGTGTACTATTTTTATTGGAAAAAAGCATTTTAATGTCAAAAATGTATTTAACAGATTTATTTCTTTGTTACGTGACCCATGGATGTTGTATTCAGTATTGCTGCCAACTTGCATGTTATGTTGAGTTGCAACCATGAAAGTCTAAGGTAATCAAAAAACTATTAAGGGATATATTTCGAAGCTTTTCTGAAACCCCATGCTGCCTCACTACTGTCACCAGGTGTGCTTTGGGGAGGAAAGATCACTTCAGGTGCAGCTTTCAACACTTGCTTAAGAGAAACAAGCTCTACGGCTGGCTCACATAAAAAGACAGCTGCACACACATTACACACAATATCCGTTTACAACAGAAATTGCTATAACCGATCCCAAGTAGTAAGAGACAATGTAACCGTTGGGTGGAGATTTAGTGACTTTCCTAAAGCCATTTACAGGATATATTTAAGAAGCACTACTGCACTTACAAACAAACTCTCAAACTCCATATGCAAGCATAAGTCAGCATAAACAGAAGTAGTGACAGAGATGTTCTTTCATATTGTTAAGTACATCCAGTTGTAGGGCTGCACGATAAATCGAAATGGAATCGAGATCGCGATTCGACAGAAGCTGTGATTGTCATGCGTATCTTTCAGTGAAGCACGGTTCTGTGATCAGCAGTAAATCTCCATTCAAAGGCAAGAGGGCGCTCTCACGCTGAAACTCCACATACGCCCCGCAGAAGAAACCCAGAAAATGCCTATCGCTGCAGCTGAATAAACAGAAGATTCAACTGCTTTCATTGATTCAACGTGACTAATAAACACACGACTACGGCAATATACAGTTTATCGGAGTTCTTATTATTATAATTTTCATGAAAATAAAGTATATGTATAATGCAATGCCTTTATCACTGCTTAAATACTTTGAAATATGTTGCGTGCCTTATTCTGTTTTAAGAAGCCACATCATCTCACAGAAGGTTTTATTTCAAACACTCGACTGACGTTTGAGTTTGGAGTAAAAATATGTTATTACATGTGGTATTTTCACATGCTTTCAGAAGGAGCAGCATTTACTACAAAGAGCCGTAGTTCACTGACAATTAGGCAATATCTTGTTCATTATCGCAGAACGTTTCTCGGATTTCATATTGGCGACATAAAATCGCTGTTATTTTTTTGCGGTAATTGTAGTTGAGTAAACTTCTAAAGTAAATTTTGTTCCATCTGAAAGCATGTGATGATGATTTACTGTTGATTACAGAACCGGCTTTTTTAACAAAATGTGCATGACAATCGCATTCGATTAATCGTGCAGCCCTACCCAATTTAGCAGATTATTGAACAAGAAAAAAAATGAAGGAAGGACACTTGGTTCTATTCATCGGGTGTTGACTGGATCTTGAGATGTGAACATTGCATTCAAGAATGGAGGCAGATGAACATGAGCTTGTAAAGACTGGAGAACTCCTGCATACATCTCCAGTTGAGCTGCTTATTGCTGAATTGAACTTGTTGGTAATGATTGAACTTACAAGTACTCCATTGACTCAAAAAACACAAAAAAAAAAACCCCCAACTGAATGAATGAAGCAAGGACACTATTGTCTTTCTAAAGGTACTTTACAGCAGAATTGGGATTTTTCTTGATGAAGTTAGCATCACTGATTATGTTACTTTGCTGTGAAGATGCTTTGAAGCAATCCCTATTGTATAGCAGAAGACTGGTTTTTACTGAAAGACAAAGTCAACATTTTGATAAAAAATGTTTTAAAACAAAACCTATGCATGGATGAATCTTAACATAGATATATAACTGCATTTAGAAAATAGATTTGGGTGAATTTCCATTTCATGCCGACTTCAACAGGATTGATGCATTTTTAAGTACTGACTACCAACTTGACTACCAAAAATACTACAATCAAAATGCTTAATGTAGCAATGCTGTAAACCGGGGAGCCTTTTCTAAACCTTGTTAAAAGGGTGGCACAATAAACCTACACTGTAAAAAATGACCGTGAATTTAACGGTAAAAGACTGTAAAAATGCTACAGTAAAAAAAACTGTTAACTGGTTAACAGTAAGTTTCCCTACTATATACGGTGAAAAACTGTATTGGACATACATGTATTGGACATTAATTTTACATTAGTATACCGTTTTTGGAAGTGAAAAATGCCGTTATAAATTTACAGTGAATAAACATAAATTGACATTCCCAGAATTCTCTGTGTTACATTTCAAATTTGATGTTGTTTTTGTTGAAATAACTGTTTCTTCTTAGTTCTTTCTTATCAGTTATGTTCATTAGGGTTGTACATCTAATGTTGCTAAATTAATGTTTATTGCATTATATCAGTAGCATGTGTGTTACCATGATGGTGTTTAGTGTCTGTGTGAATGACACTGTGCACCTTCTATATATGTTATTATTTAAAAGCTGCTTGTGGGGGATTTGGTTCATCATGTGACTTTCTCATCACCTCCTGCATTTGGTGGTTATCAGTGTATTACAAAGGTAAAAAACAGATTTCAGTACTTCAATAGGTTGGTATATTACCATTATATCAGTTAATGAAATTACGGTATTTAATTGTAAATTTAAGTTAAAACCATACCTAAAACGTTGCTACCATATTTTTTACGGTAAAATTCCGGCAACCACAGCTGCCGGTTTTTTACCGTAAATTTTTTTTTTTTAGAGTGTACTGACCCCACATATGTGTGTGAAGTAAAGAATTTCCCACACCAGGTTGAAGAAAGTAATTGATTTTCAGGGTCAGAGAAGGTTAAAAGAAGTTGCACGACTCCAAGGATAAATATTGCGTGGAAACGCCACATTCGGTCATGAACTGCCAACTTTCTACAGGAAAAAAAACCCCCCCCCCCCCCCCCCATACAAACCCCCACATGAAGCAATTGAACTGCTGGGTTTGCGAACCAAACAATCTGTAAATAGTTCAAGTGTGGTATTCATGTGCCAAACCAAGTAACTGAGACACCATGAATGAAGTTTAAGTTTGGCTATTGTAATGCTGAGACTTCCTGTACAAGGCCTGAGAACTCGACACTGCTGAATTTTAATTACAATTCTCATTCAATGGGACCAGCTCACAAAGCTTCACCATAGTGTAACGCTGGGCAACAGTTATAATATCAATCTAGGGTTCCTAAAACAAATATCAGTTTTAGCCAAAATAGTTTTGGAGGGCTAAAACCACTGACCGAAACAGTGACATTTAATTTGTGCTTCTCCAATGGCGCGTTTCGTCAGTTTCAGCATCCATTTCAACAGACGAACATGTTAGCAGTGTGGACTGTGTACCCTTCACTGTGACCAAAATTGATGCTAAAATAGCAAAAGTGTGAAAATTGTAAACATTTTTTTTGGCTGAACTTATCGAGAGGCGGCTCATTGCCAAGAACTTCATTGCAACTGGTTCGTCAACAGAGAACATGACACAATGAAGAGAATATAGAGTTAAATTACCTCAATTTAATTACATTTTTGTTTTTCAGTTCTGCCTTTTTAAAACTGAAATGTATTCATCCACACCTAAATAAAGGTGTGCTAAGAGTGTTTATTTCCCCTCAGGTCAAAGTCTTTGCTTTTGCATGTGTTCTTCCTCTCTCTGCAAACTCAGCACGGTCGCATGAAGACAGACGAAAGCACCATTCAGGCTTTCAGACATGCTTGATATCCATCTCTGAAAGATACCGTCACGTGGGCCACTTTTCATTTAAACCCTAATAAGGCTGCACTGCCAGCCACTGATAGAGCACAGAGGAAAGCTAAACCACTGTATACAAATAAACTTATTCTGAAGAACATAGTCAAGTATATCTAAACTTGTAGTGTGTAACATGTTAACAAATAATTGTAGTTTTATGAAATAACAGAAGTTGTTCATATTAGCTCACTAATATCTAAAGTAGGCATGCAAAACAACAATTGCACAAGATTTTCAGACATTTCGGCTTCCAAACAATACACATATTGGTCTTAACACTAACAGGCTGTATTTTGAGCAAACAAGAATTTGATTTCACAATGTAGCTGGGTTATTGTTTATGAGCTGATTGATGTGATACAGGAAACCACAGATTTTTGGGAAAACCAGAAACATGCCCAAATTACATTCATTGTTTGTTCAAGCGGCAGATATAAGACATAACTGATGACTGAGGTAAACAAACTAGTATAAGGCTAGGATGGTGGCTCAACCAAACATTCACAAGCATCTTTTAACAGTTTTTCGGCATTGATTTTAATCAACTTTGGTGTGTTGCCAGTCTGGCCTGTACCAAAGTGCATGACATAAGACATTTTGAATGCTTCTGTTTTTAAAATTCATTCATTTTAAGTGCCCGAAATAAAGTTACGGCATTTAAAATGTTACATTTCAACTGACTGTAGTTATTAGATTTCTAATTAGCATTTACACTAACCTCAGATGGGAGCTGATTAGGAGCTCAGACTAGGAACTGCATAGCTTTTACTAATGTTTTCTAGCCCAACAACATCATAAAAGGTTAGTGTTAATATGACAAATATGCTACACAAAATCAAGTAAAATTTACTATTTAAAATGTGTTTACTGCTAATTAGTCATGTCCTGTTATTGTTATGACCACCCAGGCTGCATCCACTTTTAATCATAGTTAAAGTTACAAAAATAATTAAAGGGATAGTTCACCCAAAAATTAAAATGTCCCCATGATTTACTTACCCTCAAGCCATCCTAGGTGTATATGACTTTCTACTTTCAAGCAAATCCAATCAGAATTATAGAAAAAACAAATGTTTTTGTTCTGGCTCTTCCAAGCTTTATAAGGGCGTGAGTGGGTGTTTTTTTTTTTCAATAGTCCAAAAGAAGTCCAATAAAGAGCATCCATCCATAATAAAACGTGCCTCACACAGCTCTGGGGGGTGAATAAAGGCCTCCTGAAGTAAATCAATGGGTTTTTGTAAGAAAAATCGGCGAGACGAGGCGTAGCGTCCGGTCGGTGAGGAAATGCTAGTCCGCGACAACTGACGTTTGTTTACAGGAGCAAAGGAAACAAGTTCGTACTTAGCAAAGACAACCTCCTCTTGGCTTATATCGAAATTCCCTGGCATTTTTCTTTACAAATCGAGTTTTTGTACTTCTAATTCGTGACCAGGGTTTTGTTTTGCTCTCTCGGCTGCGCTTCCGCATCGTCACTTCTCACCGGACCTTACGCTGTGCGCCCTACGCCATACGCGACCAGAATGCACGCGCGTACAGTTAGCGGAAGCTAGAGATTAGGGATGGAACGTTTACCGGTTTCATGATAAATCACGATAAAATGCCCTGACGGTTAGTATTATCGTTTAAAATTTAATTCTCATCAAAACCGTGTTTGATTATTGCGATTTTTAAAACTCGCAGTAAATCCTGTCCAGCTAGCATCAGTCTGACGCAGAAGCAGAAGCAGCATCGATGTTGTTGTATTTTGGCTTTTACAAGAGTCCTGAAGGCAATTTAAACGAGGACGGTCACCCTGTCTGCTGATCTCGCAAGAAGAAAGTCGCTGCAAAAGGGGTAAACGCATCAAATTTGCTCAGTCATCTTCGTGACCACCGCCCACTGTTATATAGCGAATGCAAGGTAACCTTTACCTCAATACCAAAACTAACTGGGCAAATAATTGGACAAAAAAAAATATTGATTAGAGATTAAATATTTTGTTCTCGCTTGTTTAACGCAAAGCTTCCGTGAAGAAAAGTTAGCAGCAAGTGGCTTTGAGCCAAGACGAAAGAACGTTCAAACTATCAGGTTGACATAAGGGATAATGTAGTGTATATTCATAGTTAACTTATTACTCAGATTTGTTTTGTTTACCTAAAATAATATATAAACACAGGGATATTAAATATTGAATTGAGATTAATGTTTTGAAATCTTACCTGTTTATAAATCCATTATGAACAGTGTACAAAACAGCAAAATTATAGTAGTATTAATACTAAATTCCTCTGATTTCATTTTCAATACAATCAAAAACTGAGACGCAAGACGGCAAGCTGCATTTGAATGAAACGAGAGAGAGCACATCCGAGGCTCTGCGGTGATACAAGAGACATGGTGCGAATTCCAAACAGAAGTGAGCATCACCTATGCCCTACGAAGGGCAGAGCCCTTGAAGTGTGTTCTATGAAGGGTGCAGGGCATTGCTGTCTCGTATAAGCGTTTGAAACTCCCTTGGCGAAGGGAATGAATGACCAAATGTTACCTTGACAACGCTGCGTCTGCATGCAGCATTCAGTACTCCATCAGTTGTTGCAAATAAATATTTATTATTATTTCATTCAAATATTGTCTAATTGTGTCTTATTTGCTATTAAACGTTTTCAAACTAAACTTGCTTACACTACCATCTTAAATCACATTTCTATCACTGACGAAAAATATTTAGTCTTACATTAAAATAGACAAATTTAATTAGCCTATTCTACTTATGTTTGTATGTGAACTCGAAATCAACTCCAACTTTGCTTTAAAAAGCATCACAAGATCTCATAACCGAAGATCACTGTCATAACGGAAAATAACATGTATATATATAATTTTTTTTTTTTTTGTATATATATATATTTTGGGTGTATATATTAGTATTATAGTGCTGTATTTTATTATTACTATTATTTAGGGCTCTCATGTTAATGTTAATTTAATGTTTATGCTAAAAAAAATTGCATATAGCTGCTAATTGTATTTGTTTGTTGTTTTTCAAATATAAAACTTATTGAAATTTTTTCAGTGTGTGTATCAGTTCTTTTTGAATGTTTTCATCTAATTTTAACAAAACCGTGATACTATTGATAACCGTGATAACTTTGGTCACTATAATAGTGATATGAAATTTTCATACCGTTACATCCCAACGAGAGATTATGGATTAAAAGTTTTAAATATGGATATTTTTCTTACAAAAAAGCATTGTTTCGCTTCAGGAGGCCTTTGTATTCCCCCGGAGCCATGTGAAGCACTTTTTATGATGACTGGATGCGCTTTATTGGACTTCTTTTAGACTACTGAAAAATAACACCCATTCAATGCCACTGTAAAGCTTGGAAGAGCCAGGACGTTTTTAAATATAACTGATTGTATTCGTCTGAAAGAATAAAGTCACATACACCTAAGATGCTTTGAGGGTGAGTAAATCATGGGGTTAATTTTAATTTTGTGTGAACTATACCTTGATAGGTGTGTTAAGTTCTACTCCATTTTAAATTATGTATATTATATATAGATAAAAATATATATATATATTATATATATATACGTATATAATATATGTATATATATACACACACCTACAACATAAGGGTAATATGTGTGAATAATATAAGTCATTTAGCTTGATCTGTATTACCTAAAAACTAGGTTCTGCCTTTCAAACCTTATTCCAGAAGGACCAGAAGGCAACAAATTGCAGGATGACCCCTGTGATGACTGTTAAAGGGCATTTCTGAGATATAGGACAATGTTAAAATGGTTAATGCACTGTAAATAAGTGTTGACTTACAGTGAGACCGTTCTGTTGGGAAATGATTCGGGTGAAGGCACCTGATGGAGCTCCATGTTACTGCAGACCACTTTTCTGTCCAGCGTGGCCCCAGACGGAGAGCTTTTCCCCGCACTTCTGGAGCGTTCATCGTATGATTTACATTCAGTGGATCCTGCAGAGCTCGAGCTCCTGAGCAGCACGAAAGCCAGTAAAAAGACGCAAGAAGCGCCCAGCGACATCCCTCCTGCCTTCGCTGAGATTCACACGGCAAGAAGAGGGGGTTAGATTAGCATATAAATAGCCCAGAAAGCCTTTTGTTGTTGTTGTTTATATCTAAACACGACGCAAATTCGTCAAAAGCCATCAAGCAGAGACGCAAGTCAGCACTCCTTATAAATCATGGTCAAAATATTGACTCGACGCAACATTAGATGGGTCGATTTATCATGGTTTTGTGCTCTGCACATTAAGCAGCGGTCGAATATCCTCTTTTGTTTTCCATGAGATTCATTTTACAACTCTACAAGCCCTCTCCAGTTGATCTGTAGCAAGTTTCCGCTCTTTTACGCGAAGGCGCTCCACTTTAAGTCGCTACATTTGCTTTGTTTCAGTCGAAGTGGAGAGACCTCGCTCCTCCACCAAGAGACAGCTGCAACCATCCCAAGATAACAGTCTCACAAACTCAAGGAAATCTGATCACAAAAAAACTTGTCCTCTGCGCTCATCTCATCGCACATTTGGCCTCCAAAGGAAAGCGAAAGCGTTGCTCTTCTACGATTCCATAAAAACGCGAAATATCCGCGTGCCCAACAATAAAAGCATTCTTGAGAAACTGAACGCGTAAAGTTGGTTTTCACTTTGCGACTGTTCCACATAAGCTTCAATGCTGCTGCCGACCGCGACAGTAAAGACGCTTTTCGAAGGATCCAAGCGGAATGTGTAACGCAGAGCCCCAGACAGAGTGCGGTCCGTGCAGACGGTCAGAACGCGTCCAGCGCGGAGCGTGCTGTTCTGCTCCGGACCCCGGGCTCCATGTTCCATTTCCTCCCCTGACGTCATATGGTTGGTGAAAATCTACTGCAAAACACCGGACCCCTTCTTCAGTCAAACCCACTGCTGTTGCCCGATCCTTCCATTTAAAAGATATTCTATGCTATTACACTGACGCTTCCACAAAGTTGGGAATTATATATATATATATATATATATATAATATAATATTATATATATTATATAGATATATATATATAAATATATATATAATATATCTAAAAGAGGGTACAAAACATTCACAGCTTTTTCATTAATGTTCCCTCCTGGTGGAATGACGCCCAAATCAATTATAGTAGATTATATAATAATATACACACACCTTGCTACGTGCACTGCGTTAGGCTAACCAAGATTTGTCATTTGCACTTATATATTGTTGCTCTTTTGTTGTTTTTGACTGCTTTTATTGTCCTCATTGTAAGTCGCTTTGGATAAAAGCACCTGCTAAAGACTAAATGTAAATTAAAATATATATATATATATATCTTTTTTTTTTCTTCTTTTTTTTTTTTGTGAATATCCCAGATAGACACGTACGTCGCAAGACGTTGTTAAAGATAGCGTCATCTGGGAAAGCATATGCTGTGTACAAAATCTGATAGACGTCTCTAAAATGTCCGTTTTACATATCATTCTAAATCATAACCATTTTAAAGACATCTTTAAACGTCTAGTGACATATGATATTGGAAATGTCATATAAGGACGATTGCCAGCTGTCAACGCAGCGTCTCCGTAATGTAGTGATGCTCTCGGGATGGGTCCCTTATATTTTAGAGTGTTTTGCTCATCTGCAATTACGACATTTCCTAATAATGTCAAATAGACGTTAGAAGAGTCTTTAAGATCTATGTAAAATGAACCCCCCATCTTAAAAAGCGTCTGTCAGATGTGGTACACACCAGAGGCTTTCCAGATGAAAAGCTCTTTAAAGAATCTTCAGACTTACGGTGCATCTGGGGTAATCTGCTCTTTTCTTCTTTTTCGTCCATTGTTTATTGTTTGTTTGTTTATGTGTTCGTTTATAAATATATCTTTTAAATCATGTCTGTTTAGGATGTGTATACTATATATAAGATATATATATCTACAGTATATACCATTTTTTTTTTCATATATAATTTGCTTTGTACAGGTGTTTGTTTGTTTTCATTGTGTTTATGTGTTCCTTTTGTTTGTTACAATGAAATTTTGGGTAAATGCTCATTAATATTCAGTGTTTATACAGCATAATTTCTGCTTGCTCAATAAACAAACAAACAAATACAGACATAAATACATAAATAAATAGTTTAAGTTTTAATTTAAATTTTAAAACTTAAAACTATAATTACATTTTAGTTTCCATGCTTTTAACTTTTAGTCATTTAAAATTGCTAAAATTGTTAGTGTATACAACTGGCCCACATTTTCAGAGATCATTGAATTGAGATACACGATAGAGAGAGTGTGTGTGTGTGTGTGTGTTTAAGATTTAAGTAAATTACACAAAATTAAAATGTGATTAAAATGTGACAAAAATATAACTGACCCACTTCTGTCGTTAACTAACTGTATGAAAAAGGACATCCATTTCCTTTCAAGATTACAGCTTTCCATTACAAAACCACAAAACAAAATGCAACACAATACTAAAGAATCTTGATCCATTGTGGAGGTTCTCATTTGTTTTTTAGTGGCCCTCACAAAAGGCTCTCTTTACACTGCTGTGCTAAAAACAAGTTCAGACAGGTTGGCAGTAAAAACAAGGTAGCCTATAGACGGGCTCTCATAGCAGAACAACCTGAAGAGAACAATGCCTTGTGTGCAGCATTTGTGACACTGAATTGAGTGGAGATGTTTCGGTTTCCAATGGGAGCATCAATCTTTCTCATATATTGTCTTATTGATCAGGGACAATTTAGAAGCCGTGTGTCGAGAGTCCTTGGGCTATTCAATTTTCATTTCCATTAGTAGCCTAATATTTGTTTTTTAGTATTTTAACTTGAGATCATGCGGTGCACACTTGCATTACAGACTGATCAGAATCGGAATGAGCTTTATTCGCCAAGTGTGTGCAAACACACAAGGAATTTGTTGTGGTTTTTTGAGGAGCTCTTGGTACAAACATACATACATACATACATGATATTGAGAACAGAAAGAACATTTAAATAAGCAACTAAGATTAAGGAAAAAAAGAAAGAAATAATAATAATAAATAATAATGAAGTATAATAAAGTAAAACCGTACTCTGTGAGATGTATTTAAAAAAATAAATAATTAAATGTAACTTTTAAAAGATTTGTTGGGTGTCGTGCTGGAGGTGCGAAAGGTTATCGAAATTAAAGCAGAAGTATTTTATTTAGCTCTTTCAACACTGCGATAACGTCGTGTCGTTGTCCCTTCATTATCGTCCTTTAAAAATGTCTGACCTTTTTTAAAACGACTTTTCGCGGGAGCTGAGACTGCTACTTATCAAATAACTTAGAAGGTAAAGTTTACACTAGTGCTCATATTTACTGTAGTATTTCGGCGAAATGGTTATCGACTCATTTGCAAATCCAGGGTGGAATCACGACAATTTGCAGTTAGTAAGAACACAAAAAGTACTATACTTTAATGTGGTATCATTGTAATATCATAGTTTTTTAGATATTTACCATGGTAATTATATGGTAGCCTATACTTTAAAGTACCTTATACTACCATGCACATACCATGCTATAATATCACTGTGTCATAGCACCACCACAGTCATTTTTGTTAAAAGTTGATTTTTTTTCTGTTTTCTGTAGCAGTCAAGTTTTCAACTTTGTTATTTGACAGCTGTACATTATGATAAAAGAAGTGTTAGTATAATGTAGGTCTAAACTTTCAGATGAATTTCCTAACTGTCTTGCAGGTGACTGGGATATGGATGGTAGAGGCCCCAGCGTATGGGACACATTCTGCCATGCCAAAGGACGGGTGTTTGAAGACCATACTGGAGATGTAGCCTGTAACAGCTATCAGCTCTGGGAAGAGGACCTGAAATGTATCCAGCAACTGGGACTCACCCATTACCGTCTGTCCTTATCCTGGTCACGGCTCCTTCCCGACAGAACCACAAATCGTGTCAATCCAAAAGGTGATCCGGGAAAAATTGTACTCTTAGTGTGAGGTTCAGAGGAGTCAAACACCAAAGCCAATCTTTTGTTCTTTCTCTGTGCAGATTTACAAACACCTTAAACGATACTTTGAAATGATAGCTTTTCATTAAAAGTCACAAAAAGTAAAATTAAAATGTGCCATTTATCAAAATAGTATCAATATTCACCAGTAGGAACAGGAAATTATGAAAACGGAGTAAAAATGCTTTTATTGAAGTTCAAGGGTTCTGGGTAATTTGAAATTGTGCGATTAGGAATAATTGTTTTACACATTTTATAATCTTTAAAATGGCTATGAAATCAAAATGGATGATTCTTGTTTTTGTTTTTTAAAATAAAATACAATTGCAGCAATTAGTAAACGACAACAATCCAATCAGTTTCCAATGGATAAAATCAAGTTCTGCCATACATCTCTCCTCATTTCTGAAGCCGTTGTGAACCCCTCGGAGATATAATAAGATATTTAAAACATCAAATAGAGTAGTATATATACATATATATATACTACTCTATTGATGTTTGTTTCAAGAATTTTACTTGATGTACTAAAATAAATAAAACTAAATACACTATAACTAATTAATACAAACTATGAAGACACATAGTAAAAAAACTAATACAAATGACTAAAACTTGAAAATATACATCAAAACAAAATAGTAATAAATTCAAAATATTAACAAAAGCTATAATAGTATATCAAAATACTAAAATAACACTGCATTAGAGAAGAAAATTTCCATTTCATGTTGACTTTTTACATTCTGTTTGCTGAAACAGTTTTGGCCTGTTTGTTACCATAACATTATACTCCATGAAGTTTCTTAACTTTGTGCTTGATGCTTTTTCGTAACCTCAGGTGTGGCGTATTATAACAAAGTGATCGACGACTTGATTGCTCGTGGTGTGACCCCCATGATCACATTGTACCACATGGATTTACCACAGGCCTTACAGGATCTTGATGGATGGAGCTCGACAGAGATTGCAGACATCTTTGAAAGTTATGCCAGGTTTTGCTTTAAGATTTTTGGGGACAGAGTGAAGCTGTGGATCACACTGAACGAGACCTATGTTTGTGCCAAGTTGGGCCATGAGGATGGGACCTTTGCCCCTGGGATCAAATATCCAGGAATATCAGTTTACTTGGCGGGTCATAACATGCTGCACGCCCACACCAAAGCCTGGCATACTTATAATAATTATTTCAGGCCTTTACAAGCAGGGCAAGTATCTCTTGCCCTGAACAGTGACTGGGCAGAGCCGTTGGACGCAGGCTCTCCTAAACATGCTGCAGCCACTGAGCACTAAAAGGACTTCACTCTGGACTGGTTTGCCTGTCCCGTGTTTTGCACAGGAGATTACCTAGAGTCCATGAGGTCCAGGATTGAGTCTAGGAGCTTGGATCTGGGATACAAGCCGGGCTCAAGGCTCCCACACTTTTCAAAGGATGAACCCTCTCCTCTGGGCATGGCGGATTTCTTTGCACTGAATTATTACACGTCTCGGAAAGTAAAAGATTTAAATGGTGGTAGTAAGAAGAATGAGTTCAGTTTTGTGTGCGATCAGGGGGCAGAGGGTGTTGTTGACCCATCGTGGCCCATTTGTGGGGTGCACTGGTTGTCCGTTTTTCCTGATGGATTGCGGAAATTGCTCAAATATATAAAGGTACTTTCATCTACACTAGGGGTCGACTGATATATTTACTGATCTTACAGAATCACGTAACCGAGAAAGAAGAACCGATATATATGTAAAGATGAAAATTGATGTCAAAATTAAGAATAACAAGGGCTCTGACAAAAACTCTTTAAATGCTTTTAAATAATTTTATCGGCAAATCGGTTTTGGAAATGACCGATACCGATAACCATAAAAAAGCTTACTATCGGTGCCGATAATCGGTCGACCCCCAATCTACACATTATATTTAATTGGGTGTATATTCATTATATAGGGATATATATTGGCATATTAACAAAATCATAAGCATTTGCTTGTTTCTTTAGGACACATACCCCAGTCTGCCCATTTATATCACAGAAAATGACTTTCCCCAGATGGGGCCGGTTCAGATGGAAGATACCGACCTTTCCCAGTTCTATCAGGACACTCTGCAGGAAGTTGGCAAAGGTACTGTCATAGTAACACTGCTCAATGTGTAATAAAATACAGAGTGCAAAGTTAATTTTACACAGTTAGACTATAATGCCATCGTGTGCTTAACTGTACTGAATGTGCACTTGTAGTGTTGTACGTAAAACTTAAAGTATTTTTTTATATATATTTGCAGATAATATGATATAATGAATTATAAGACATAAAGAGAGTACACATTAAAAAGTCAAACACTAAACATTAAAGATTAAACTCTCATAGAGAACACATTCATGACTTTCTTAACACACTTTTTAAGCACACTTTGTAATGTCAAATGAAAAGTTTTGCTTTAAAGAGCATTTAAACCTTCTTTTAATGTTTTTTTTTTTAAAGGTTTGTTGTGTTTAAAAAATTGACACTTATTTGGACCAGTTGACTAACACACTGAAGACATGGAAAATGGTTTATTATAATTTGAATTTAGTGTTTTATTTGATATTAAATTCAAATATTTTAAATGTACTTAATTGCAACTTTGTCATTGCAAATGTGTAATTACAAATATATTTCAATGCATGACGTACAAGTTTTAGTATAAATGACATTAAGGTATGTTCAGCAGTAACCATATTTCAAAGACAATAGAAATAATTATAAAATGACACATAAAGGTCACTCTTAAGTCAGCAATATAGACATTTAAAAGTCATTTCATTTTAACTCAGGTAAGCTGCCTTATGATGTCGAAAACATTAATTTCAGTTCAAACTTTTTCTTTTAAAGTATATTATAGCTGTAATAAGTACACTTTTTCTAAGTATGCTAAAGTGTACATCTTTTTCACAAGGGTGGCTGTAGTCCTGAAATGGTAAAATCCAGCTATTGTAGCTTTGAGACCCAGACAAATTGAAGTATTTCAAATAATATAAACTATAATCTGATAGGAGCTCTGTTCTGAGGACGATCTCTGCATGATGTGTTTGTCTTCCAGCTATCAGTCAAGACAGAGTGAATGTAAAGGGATATTTTGCCTGGTCACTGCTGGATAACTTTGAGTGGAATCATGGCTACAGTGTGCGCTTCGGCCTGTTTCATGTGGATTTCTCTGCACCTGACCTGATGCACACTATTTACCGCTCAGGTTGAGAGTATGCTGCTGTGATATCCAAACATCGCTCCCAGACCAAACCCAAGAGCATTTAATTCCTGACATATTAAATCAATATAATATTATACTTGCAAAAATAACGTCTAATGAAAATGCTATAATTCTATTTTTGGGATACTAAATAATGATGAGCCTTACAGGATCAAAAGTGGTTCTTTTACAGTGTTATTTGCTGTAAAACTCTCACTGAGTGAGTCACGTAACACTATGAAAAAAAACGTGTTAAATTAAAATTCGACTTAATTACTTTAGCTGAGGGCCCTTGATCTTTTAGTATGACGCATGAAGCAAGAAAACAGTATGAGTTTTTGTTCTGATATAGGATGACGTTTTGTGGTTTTCTTTTATGTGACCCTGGATCACAAAACCAGTCTGAAGTCGCCGGGGTATATTTGTAGCAATAGCCAAAAAAACATTGTATGGGTCAAAATGATTGATTTTTCCTTTATGCCAAAAATCATTAGGATATTAAGTAAAGATCATGTTCCAAGAAGATATTTTGTAAATGTCCTACTGTAAATATATCAAAACTTAATTTTTGATTAGCAATATGCATTGCTAAGAACTTCATCTGGACAACTTTCTTTTCTTAAAAGGCGATTCCAATATTTAGTTGTTTGTGTACCCTCAAATTCCAGATTTTCAAATATTGTCCTATCATAACAAACCATAGATCAACGGAAAGCGCATTTATTCAGCTTTCAGATGATGTATAAATCTCAATTGCGAAAAAAAAAAAAAATTGACCCATCATGACTGGGTTTTGTGGTCTAGCGGTCCACATCTTTTGGTGTATGATGAACTTGTGGAAAGCTTGTATTTTTAAGCTGAAATAAAATTAATTGACCGATCGTTAAATCTATGCAAAAAGCAGGCATACACAATGGGATTCAAAGGATGCACATAGACAATATCTGATTTCTACGAGTGGCTTTCTCTGACTGGGGAGGATATCTATTCTTGTACAGACCGTGACAGAAAAAAATGCCAGCAGAAGGAGAAAACGTGTTCATATAAAGGTGACTTTGGGAAAAGATGATTGACCAAGAATAAACCAGTAGGGCATCATAGCTGCATATTACATTCAAAGAGATATCAGAGTTTCGGTCCAGTGTTGTGTTGATATGTACTGCACTGTGTGGTCAAAAGAGTGGTATATATTTGGCCTAGCATTTGGGGCTGGTATATTAGGTTTTGCATTTGCGTTATATGGTCCTACAGGATTAAACAAACCCTAATGGTGTTGTTAAGATGACAATGGGTTTATCAATATTTTAATGTAACCATTTGTTGTGTAATTTACATGAGCCATGATAATATAAATGCAAACTGAAGTTACGTGTAACGGATTGCACATGTAATTACTAGTGAGATGAAGTTATGATGGAACTAATCGCAGCCTTAACTCCCAAGGGAGTAAAGACTGAAGAAATTAGGTTCTGTTCTAATTATTGGACCATGGAACAGGACATATTGCATCACTACATGCATAAATATGAGATCACAAATCTTTAAAAGAGGGGGGGGGGGGGGGGGAAATGGAGACAATTCTTTGTGGGGGAGATTAAATATTGAAATATTAGCATTTGAAGTATTATCTTGTAGAACGTTTGAGTAGTATTTTTCATATTGTATTGTTCAGTCTATTTGAATCGGGGGACATGTGTATTAAGCCATTTTTAATCCACATGTTCCAGTCAGGGTGGCAAATAATAATATTTTAACTCTGAATTAGTGCATTTAATTGTAACATTCAATCATTTTCACTGATGGACAATTGTACAGATGACAAATTAATCGAGGCACGTTTTTATTGGACCGTACTTGTTATATTTTGACAGACTTTATGAAATATTCAGCAACAAGGGAACTCATTAGATTAATATAAATTAACTGAATATTTTAGCTGCTAATTAACTGTTTCTAATATGAAGTAGCCTATGTTAAAAACCTGGAATCAGTCCTAGAGCAGGGTTGCCACGGTTAAAACCTGGAAATATCATAGAATTGTTATGTTGTTACCTGATTCCTAAAACATAGTTGTTTTTTTCCGCTCCATTTATGCACGGATATTAATTAATTAATTTAGTTAGGTAGTGCAATCTCTAGAAAATTACTTTAATAACTCTTGTTCGCTAATTATGAATAACTTGAACAAAATCTTGAAAGGTCAAGAGGTGTTGGAACCCTGCTAGCTAAACATCCTATCGTTTTCAGCATCTGTGACTGTAAGTGCTGATTGATTTGGCTCCAGTGTTGGGGGGGAAGTCAGCAGGGAGTGAAAGACGGTCCAGGGGAATAAAGAGGTGGAAACCGAGATATCCTGTGAGATACAGTCACAATGAATACACCACAGAGGAAGAAGAAAAACAAAGCATGCATGAGAGAGAATCCATTACAAAGTGCTTTTTCTAATAAAGTCAAACGCAATTAACATGAAGTGAAAAGCTTGTTTGTAAGGACAAAAAATGTCAAATTTCAAATTGTTGCTACAGGCTAAAATACAAATCTTCTATAAGTAATATTGCTTTCTCCAGCAAAAAAGTTGTCTAATCTGAATCAGGAGAGAAATATGCACAGATCAAGCACTGTTTACAAGCCAAAACATTTATAAACAAATATGTTGTTGGATTTGAGAGGACAACAGGAGATGGGCTTGTTTATAGAGGAAGCCATATGATCAGCTGTTGGACTCTCATTCTGACGGCACCATTCACTGCAGAGCATCCATTGCTAAGACACTGATGCAGTGCTACATTTCTCCAAATCTGTTCAGATGAAGAATCAAACTCATCTAAATCTCGATTTGGCCTGAGGGCGAGTACGAGTACGTTTCTTTTACATGGCCAAATTTATTTTTCATGTTTGGGTGGAACTTATTTCTTTAAATATACCTTAAATGAAAATAAATGAGGCCTATTTCACTAATGATCTGCCGTGTCTACACATAATAAATAAAGCGCTATTGGGGGTTCAGTGGTATTTTGGTGATAATATGGCAAATATTCAAGCCACATGTTTATCTGCTTTCATGTTGGTTTGTTGTTCTAGTTTCCACTTCTTTTAAATCAAAATTGGAGTACCATGAATTAATATTCTTAACATTTCACAAAGATTGGAAGGGGAAACCATAAAAGATTAGAACTGTACGGGACAGACAATAAATAAAAGTAACATCTCTCATACTGTGGTTGAATTCATTGATGCCTCAGCCTTTGGGATCTCTGAAGTGGCGTGAATGGAAGAATGGGAACACTAATGGCACAATTACAAGGGATTTGCCATTTCTGCTGGCGTGAGGACTGTACTTTCAGCAGCCAGTTCAGCGTGGCATGTACATTTCTAGTTCCATTTAGTCCTGAATAATAGGCACTCACTGTGAACCGTCATCATCTGAGTGACTGAAAAAGGCCTCCCTCGGGCCCCAATAATGACAGGATTATATTCTCAATTGATACGGAGTCTTTGTTTGTATAATATCTCTAAAACAAAAAAACTCTTATAAACTTTAGACTAAGAGGCTAGATTATTGCGCCAAGTGCATTTTATTTTATTATTATTATAACCTTTATTTTACCAGGAAGCATACTGAGATTAAAAATCTCGGTAACACTTTAATACAGGGACCAATTCTCACTATTAACTAGTTGCTTATTAGCATATACCTATTATTAACATATTGGATGTTTATTAGTACTTATAAAGCACATATTCTGCATGACCATAATCTACATCCCTAATCCTATCCAATACCCTAAACTTAACAACTACCTTACTAACTATTAATAAGCAGCAAATTGGGAGTTTATTGAGGCAAAAGTTGTAGTTAATGGTTTGTTAATATTACTGGACCTTAAAAATAAAGTGTGACCAAAATCTCTTTTACAAGGGCGTCCTGGCCAAGGTTGACAACACAGCTCACGTGGGTTTAACGGATAACATCCATCCATACATACACAAACAAGCAAGTTAATACAAATTTTGAAAATAAAATATACAATGAAAAAAAGAATATCAATACATACCTAGTCAGAACATCTGTAACCCAAAGTTTCTTTAAAATCTTTTTTTAAAGACTCCAATTTACAAAATATTCCAGGCAGAGGGAGCAGCAAATTTAGTAGAAAAAAAAGAAAGGAAAAGGAAAAAATATAATACAATTTGAAAATGATTAAAAATACAGTTTTTGTAGTATACTCACACTTCACAGCCTTAATGAATATAAGACGCTTTTCCATCTCGTCATAGATGATGTGAAATGCTTGAACAGACTGACTATGTTCCCTGTAACTCTGATTCTATTGGCATGCAGGTCCGTACAGGTAAGCGACAGTCATCCATACGGCTGACACATGGAGCTATCAGCTGAGACAGTGACTGATGGCTGTAAGTGGGGCACTGGGAGTGATGCCATGCCGGAAGAGGTTGTCCTGCGGCCCCCCCATGGCAGATAAGAGGTGGATACCACCCTGGATTGAGGGCTGTGGTGGATGGACGGGAGGAGGGGCAAGATTGTGTGGCTAAACCTTGAGAATAGATAGCTGGTGAATTACAGCCTCTCATCTTCATATGTGATGGACGGGGTAGTGGAAAATGCCCGGCGGAAAATTTGGAAGGAGAAGTGCAGTAGTCTAAAAAGTGAGGGGTTTAGTGAGTGACAGATGCTGAGTTGGTACTTGGCACAAAGGACAGGGACAGGCTGGATGGACTATCTATCTGATCAGTGAGTTTTTTAAAAACATATTGGTTCTCTCTTATACCTTCTAAACAAATCACCGCGTTGCTTCTCTTTAACCCTTAAAGGAATAGTTCACCCAAAAATGAAAAGTTGCTGAAAGAGTCCTCACCCTCAGGCCATCCAAAATGTTGAGTTTGTTTCTTCAGCTGAACAGATTTGGAGAAAGAAGAAAAATGTACATATTATCTCACTGCTCACCAGTGGAGAGTCGCAGTGAATGGGGTGCCGCCAGACAGAAATGAAGTCCATAAAAAGCTGATAAAACATCATTAATCCACAATTAATTCACACAACTACAGTCCATCAATTAACATCTTGTGAAAAAAAGTGCAAAAAAAGCTGTGTGTTTGTAAGAAACAAATCTATCATTAAGATATTTTTAACTTTAAATTGTTGCTTCTGGCCAAAATACAAGTCCTTTATCCAAAATATTGCTTTTGTCTTGTCTGAATCAGGAGAGAAATATGCACAGATCAAACACTGTTTACAAGCGAAAACATGTATGTATAGACCTATATACATACATATGTATAAATAGTATGCATAGAAATATTTAATGAGCAGCAAATCAGCATATTATACTTATTTCTGAAGATCATGTGACACTGAAAAATGGAGTAATGATGCTGAAAATTCAGCTGATCACAGGAATAATTACATTTTAAAATATGTTCACAATGTGTGTATGATAATGGTATGACGGGGATAGTCCAGCCAACGAATGGAAACTACTATTACGGGGAGTAAAGTCATATTATATATTTGTATTATTGGATGCAGTAATACATAACTAAGTAATAAACAAAACAAACTGTAAAATAGGAGACAAATAAACAGATGGATTAGATAGATAGATAAAATAGACAATCATGCAGCTTTTATGGAGTGAAGCATTCTAATATATGCTAAATGAGTGTGATGCATAGGATACTGTACAGTAATGAGTCACCTCTGTAGGGGAGCAGAAAAAAATCCCCCGGAAACAATGTGCAATCAACATTCTGTCCTCGTCCTTCACATCCTCTTTTGCCTATTGCTGCCGGCTGCTACTTTATAATCCAGGATTTCCAACCCGTGTCGTCCTGTCCTACCCACTGACCAGATAAAGTGTTATACAACTTTTCACATGTGTACTCTTTCAATAGTTTAGAGTTTTTATTTGATTGTATTTATTTTTTATTTATTTATTCCGTGTGTCATATATGACCACGGGAATGCTGCATTTATTTGATTAAAAATACCGTAAAAACAGTAATAATTGTGAAATATCATTCCAATTTAAAATAAAAATGTTCTATTGTAATATGTTGCAAAATGTAATTTATTGCTGTGATCAAAGCTGAATTCTCAGCATCATTCCTCCAGTCTTCAGTGTCACACGAGCCTTCAGAAATCAGTCTAATATGCTGATTTGCTGCTGAAGAAACATTGCTGATTATCAATATTAATAACAGATATGCTGCTTCATATTTGAGGAAACTGATATAAATGCCTTTATTTAACATGTCCTTGCTGTATAAATTGTCTTTTAATATATATATTTTAATCTTGCTTATCCCATACTTTTGCATCGTGGTGGATCAGTTTCCACAAAAATATTAAGCACAGCTGTTTTTAACATTGATAATAGTAAGAAATGTTCTTGAGCAGCAAATCAGCATATTCGAATATCAGCTTTACCATCACAGGAATAAATACATTTTTAAAATATATTAAAATATAAAACCGTTATTTGAAATTGTAATAATATTCACAATATTACAAAAATTTGTGTACTGGTTTTCTGATAAAATAATGCAGCTTTGGTGAGCATAAGAGAGCTCTTTAAAAAACAAATCTTAATTAAAAATCTTAATTAAATCGTACTTATTCCACACTTCTGACCGGTAGAGTACGTTGTGCCTCCTTAATCAAAAGAATCAAACAGAAACATGCATACAGTGGAGGACTTGGTAATCAAATTACTTTATTGAAACTAATGCAAGCTGACCACCAGAGCTGGATATTTTTGGACCCTGTGGCATCTTAATGTTCTCCCCTCCTTCCCAATCCCCAGGTCCAATCCCTCCACCCCAGCCACTGCTTTTAATATAATGAAAGTCCCGCGCTCACAGGTATGCTGTGAAATGAGTCATTACATTTTGACAGAACAACCATGTGCGGGGGAGGGAGAACATGACAGAGGGAAGCTTTAAGGAAAGTGACATATATATATATATATATATATATATATATCTATATAAATCTATATATATATATATATATAATTAATGTGAAACACACCCACACACACACACACATACACCATCCAACGCTTAAAGGGACAGTTCACCCTAAAATGAAAACTGTGATAATTAACCCTATAAAGTCTACTTTGTAATATTTGATATGCAAATCACTAAGGCCTCTAAAGGTTATCAACATAATCAAAACTTCATGATCAACAGGTCAAAAACCTGTTTTACCCAATCTACTACATGTCCTTCTGTTGTCTAATTGATAGTTTATACTTTAAGTAAATGGATTTTAGTATCATTGGTAAAATGCCCTTCAGTTTGTGGATCACATGTCTTTCTGTTGTGAAATCTTTACTAATTTTAATAAAGTAAACGTAAGAATAACGCTTTATATGTTAGTCGTATTCAAGATGAGCACTCACTGGATGAGCAATTCGGTTTACTTGATTAGCCATGAATATATTTTTTTTTTTTTTTTTTAAACATTTGAGGGAACCTTTATTTGTTCCTCTCTCAATGATCATTGTATTGCATTCTATGTTATAGAATTCCAGAATTCCATCTTTTTCACCATATGAATATCAGAAACTGCACCAAATTGCATATTTTTGCTGAGTTTGGGCCTCTGAATGAAATGTAGGTGTTTTTCGCTCCTCGATATGAGCTCCATATTCTCACTATATGTGCCATTAATGCCTGATGTATCAAATATGATATTCAACAAGACACATATGCAATTTTTTTTTGTTCATTCATTTTTTTTATTGATGCATTTTTTTATTCGTTTTTTTAGAAGGTTCAAATTATTAACTTAAAAAAAAAATTTCTGACTATTATTTCATATGTCACCCTCGTGTCATTCCAAATGCCTTTTTTTTCTGTGGAACACAAGAAAATACATCGAAGAATGTTCCGTTTTGGTAACCATTGACTTCCATTGTATTGGAAACACAGACACAAACACACACACACACACACACACACAGAGAGACAGATATTTCTTAAAATAAGTTATTTTATATTGTGCAGAAGAAAGAAAGTCTTGAGGGTGAGTAAATTAAGACAGAATTTCCATTTGTGGGTGAACTATCCCTTTAAGTATTCAGCGCTGCCTGCCTCTCATATAGGTCCTCTTGCCAAAACAAGCAGAGCTTCATTTCCATTTTCTGCCTCATTTTTTCCCCACCTCCTCCCTCAACACCTTCCCTCCTTAGAAAACTGATTACAAATGGTCAATTTGAAAATGGAGCCCGAAGTCCCCAAAGCCACCCACTTGTCAAACTGAAAAAGGCACAAGGACAAACGGGAGGTTGAGTTGCCGGCCGCCCGGAAATGGCGAGACGAGAAAGAACACATAACAAATTCCCCCGTGCGACGCACCACCGCCGCCTGGCAAAAGAAGAGAGATGGGGAAACGTGGGGGACTTGGATCTTCAACATCTCTCCCTCAGCATTTATATCACAAGTCTCCACAAAGCAGCCATGGATCATTCCAGTCACTCGGTGTTAGCGCTATGGAGAAAAGCCATGGGCTGTCAGCGCATGCAGGCCTTTCATATTTTACCAGAGACAGCACCTCTCTCCCTCCATCTCACTCAAAGCTATTGCTCGCCTTTGAGGACAATATCTTCAAAATCTCTCTCTCTCACTCGCTCTCTCTCTCCTTTCCTGCTGAGAGGCTATTTTTGAATATGTTGCTGCCCCGCTCGCTAACCGCTTGAGGAATCAAAGTTCGTCTGTCCTGCAGTACTAGATGTGGCACTGTTCATTTTTCTGTCAACAACAATTTAGAAAGTCTTTGTTTTGGGCTGGCTTTATAACGGCTGATCTGGGTTGTTAAAAGCAATACTGGGTTTATTTATTAGAATCATTGCCAGTGTTGCTTGATCTTTGCATATTTCTCTCTTGATTTAACTTTTCACTGGAGGACGCAGGCCATCCAAGATGTAGATGAGTTTGTTTCTTCAATTTGGAGAAATTTAGCATTACATCACTTGCTCACCAATGGATCTTCTGCAGTGAATGGGTGCCGTCAGAATGAGAGTCCAAACAGCTGATGAAAACATCACAATAATCCACAAGTAACTCACACCACTCCAGTCCATCAATGAACATCTTGAGAAGTGAAAAGCTGCCTGTTTGTAAGAAACAATTTCATCATTAAAACATTTTTAACTTCAAACCATTAAAACCTCTAAACTCTATTTTACCTCAAACCATTGCGTCGGCTAAAAGTGTAAAAAAGTTGTTTTGTCTGAATCAGGATAGAAATCTGCACAAATCAAGCACCGTTTACAAGCAAAAAACAGTCCCCCCCAAACAGTTTAACAGTGTATTTTGATGTGAGAGGACAACAGGAGATGGGCTTTTTCACTGGAGGAAGAGTTATTATGGATAGAGGACTCATATTTTAACCAGAAACAACTGTTTGAAGTTAAAAACATCTTAATGATTGATGTGTTTCTTACAAACACACAGCTTTACACTTCACAAGACATTAATCAATGGACTGGAGTTGTGTGGATTACTTGTGATGTTTTCATCAGCTGTTTGAATCTCATTTCTGACGGCACCCATTCACTGCAGTTCTGAGACCCCACGGTTTAAACTTTTGAATGAGTTAAATCTAACACCAGGCCTCAAAACTGCAAGCAGCTGAAGAAATCTGTTTTTAATGCACACGATTCTCATAGAGGGAGTATTTATAAAGGTCAGCAGCCTGTAAGTCATTTTGAGAATATTTTTTTTTTAGCTGTTCATTTCTATTAAAATTAGAAAGTAAAGCTTCTGAGATTGTTTGGGCCCTTGACACTTATGATTCACCAAAGAGCGTCTCTAATAAGATGGTATGTATATTTTATATCGTTTCAAAGAAGCTTACCTAGCAAGTACGTGAAGGGCTGACTCAGTCAATGAACTGCTGGCACAAAAACTCATGAAACATTGCTGAAAATGAGATAAATGTAAGTCTACACTGAGTCAGAAGTAGAAAACTCTCCAGTAAATCTGCTACTGCTTTACCTGCTAACTGAACTAATAACCACTGTTGACTCTCCAGCCATACAACTGCAAAAAGGGAAGCTCTTACTCACGGTTTTTGTCATTTTTCCAGAACAAATATCTAAACGTTCTTAAATCAGATACATTTACTTGAGAAGCAAATGACATGATATTAAGGGCTGGATTTGCAAATTAGCAAGAGACTGCAATCCCGTAAAAGTGCAGATTGGGGTGGAAAGTTTTGCAGATGATCTACTGACAATGTTTAAAATAAAGAACACAGATACAGACGGATCATTTCAATAATGACCAATGCAATTTACCAAGAGCAAAATGGTTTAAGACATGCTTTTTTGGGGGCATTATATAATGGCGCAATTACCAGTAAATTGACTACCTCAAAACCTTAGTAAATCACTTTGCTTGATTCATTTCAATAATCTCCTCTCATAAATGTTGTGTC
Source organism: Sinocyclocheilus anophthalmus (assembly GCA_018155175.1). Taxonomy (NCBI): domain Eukaryota; kingdom Metazoa; phylum Chordata; class Actinopteri; order Cypriniformes; family Cyprinidae; genus Sinocyclocheilus; species Sinocyclocheilus anophthalmus. The sequence goes on along the minus strand of JADLZN010006680.1, from coordinate 60,203 downwards.
TGAAAGGAAAACTCCTACAAATGCATATGCAATAAGGTCAGCCAAAAAAAATAAAAAAAAAAATTTTCAACCCTTTCAGTTCTAATGTTTTATGGGTTGAGTAGATCCCGACAGTAGTTTTTTTCCCAATGTAAAAGAGAGTTTGCGCAGGCAAAACTGATTTCTTCCTTAGTTAAACAGACCTTTGGTCCTTTAATTTTGACGCACCAGGTACGTAAAAAAATATATTTCCTTACTTAGTATTTTTGTCTTGTATTCCAGTACAGATATCTAAATATTCTTGACTCAAGATACATTTACTTGAGAAGCAAAACAACTTTAATAATATAAACTTAAATAAGATTCGGTTTATTTCTGAAAAAAAATACAATAAAGTAATGTACAGTTTTTTTTCTTTAATGAAAATAATATCTGCCAATGAGGCAAGAAAAATAATCTTGTTTTCCCTTTGAATTAAGAAAATTTCTTATACATCGGCAGATCGTTATTGTTTTCAGCAAAAACTAACAACATTTTGATACATTTTTCAGAAAACAAGACTTAACTTTTTTACAGTGCGCTGGTGCAATCTATAAGTAAACCTAAGCCTTGGTTTCTAAAAAAATGCATCAAAATAAAGTGAAATATTGAATAAACAAGAAAATTGACTGTATCTGCCAATGGGGCAAGAATAATAAACTTATTGTTTTGACTCCATTGGCAGATAATGGTTCTTGTTTTTAACAAACTCACTTCATTTTTTATGCAGAAAGCAAGACTTATATCTTAAGTAATTTTGCCTCTCAAGTAAAAGTATCTTGATTTAAAAATGATTAGATATTTTTACTGGAAAACAAGACAAAAAATAAGAAAAATACTTTTTGCAGTAATTCAGGGGGCGTTTACACAAAAATGGAAAACATTTTTTTTTTGCGTTTTGGACATTCATTTACACGACAACAACGTTTTGGAGGCCTGAAAATGCAAACTTTTGAAAATGGGTTTCAAAGTGCAAGTTTTGAATGATACCGCCATCGACTCCATGTAAACTGCGAAAACGTGAATTTGAGAAAACAGTGATACATGCATGCATATTACGTGTTTACGTAGTGTTTCTTTACAAAGTGACATCGCCAACTACTGGCCTGGCATGCATAATACAGCATTTGAAGCCATTTTCGCAGATTCATATGAATGGGGATCGTTTTGTCAGCGTTGTCACCTGTATAAACTTTTCTGTTTTTAGCACATCATTGATGTGTAAATGTGCCCTTAAAAAAAGATTGACCACACAAAGTCAAGTACCTGCCTAAATATAAACTGTTAAATAAATTCCTAACAAGACTGTGGCAAATATACTGCTATATCATAAAGCACACTTAGCGCAACAACATAAACCCTACTCAGAAACTGGGATCATGTAACGGTCCACCTAATCCCCTGATTTAGGCGAAAGCTACATTTGTCAAGGCTCTTAAAAGTTGAGTGAAGAGGAGGACTGTGTCTTTGAGAGGCTCAAGGACAGCTTGTATTCTCGCTGAAATATATTTAAGGATGCAAATGGCCAAATCAAATACATAGACATGGCTTCATCACTTGAGCATCTCCTGTTACAAACTCATCTTACCAAAAATGTGAACTATAACAGTGATAAACCCTGGGTCACCCCAGAGATTATGGGCTTAACAAAAAAGGAGGACTTTCAGGCCCATACAAAGGCTTAATATAATCTATACAAAAAGGTTTGGCCTCAGAAAGCGAACACTGGGAATTAAAACTCCCAATTTTAAAACTTCCCAACTAAAAAAAAATAAATCATCCTGTGCGGCAGAGGACAACATGCTATCAAACCAGCAGAACAAATTGCATTACATATTTCATTCACTGTGGAATTGAAGGTCAGCATATTATACAAAAATCAGCTGGTCATAAGTATGTACCAACATTTCCAGTCTGTTATAGTGTCATTGCATTGTTCTTTCTAGCTTACGTGATCAATTATTGTTCATTTATCTAATGCGATATAACGGGTTTCCTGAAAAACTACAGACACTTCAGCAAAGATTCATCTTTGGCTCTTTCCTCAGCCAGCAGCAAACAGAATGAAATCAAACAGACTGCAAAGTCAATCCTGTGGATGATGCAGTCAGGATTCTCCAGCGACTTCACTCGTCATTCATTTCTCAACTTCTGATCGTGACCCAGAAATGAATCGCAGGACAGCAATGCAACATAGATGCCAAGATGGACAGGTTGCATCCTATGCCCTCATCTTCTGAAATTGCCAGCTATAGTATGCAAAGTGCAATAAAATGTCATTTAAATGTGAAATTAAATACTGTTTAAACGGGGTTTGTGTCAACAGAATGAACTGAAAATGGACTATTTTCATTTTGCATATTGTTAGGTCTGTGCAGGTCATATTAATATTTTGCAGACATTATGGACAATGATTGGGGTTTTGTAAAATATATCAAACGTTTGGGATGGGATGGCAATTTTATTATTAACTGTGATACTTTATTTTTCAGGATTCTTTTATGAATAGAAAGTTCAAAAGAACAGCATTAATTTAAAAAATAAATATTTTGTAACATTATAAATTGATTTAAGACCCTTGCTGGATTAAAATAATAATAAATCATACCCCCCTTTTATTTATTTTTTCCTTTTTACAGTAGTGTATAGCATACACATTTCTTTCTTGTGTAACACTTAAAATGGTTTCGTTTTAACATATGTACAATTCAATGTTTAGACCTACATAAATTAATTTAAAAATAAATATTTCGTTCATGAATGTTTCGATGACATTTTAGTGTATTAAACTGCAAAATATTTCAGAATGTTATTCAGCTTTAAAACATACTGTAGTACAAAATTAATTTTAGTGTTTATACAACAGTAAATACACTTTGTAGTTTAACATGCAAATTATGTGAATTTTTATGCTAGTATAACTATAATGCAAAACATATTTTGACTTTTAAAGGGGTCATATGATGCTGCTAAAAATAACATTAGTTTGTGTATTTGGTGTAATGAAATGTGTTTATGTGGTTTAAAGTAAAAAAAAAACACATTATTTTCCACATACTGTACATTATTGATTCTCCGCTATGCCCCGCCTTTCTGAAACGCGTCGATTTTTACAAAGCTCATCGATCTGAAAAGCGAGGTGTGCTGTGATTGGCCAGCTATCCAGTGCGTTGTGATTGGCCGAATACCTCAAGCGTGTGACGGAAATGTTACGCCCCTTACCATACTGTGATGCAGTCCGGCCTGAGCGACGAGACAAAAACATTAAAACCCATTATAAACGAGGCATTTGTAGCATCCAGTGGGGACATAATTACGGATTATAATGACTTATACTGTCTTTTAACGCTGTGCATCGCACCGTGTAAACATAAAACCATGTCTGCATTTGTGATCGGAGAAATGACAAACAGCAAGCACTACCCTACACTGCTCAAAACTCGCATTTAAAACATCAGTGGCAAATCCTTTAAATATTAAAAAAAACGTACTTACAGTCTGTGACTCAGAAAAGCCGGCATTGTAGTCCACTCTACCAGGATCAGGAAACAGATTCATAAAATGCGCTGGACACATCTGAATACTTGGGTAGAATTGTTCTGGAACAGTGTTGTCATACAACTAACTCACGATTTCTCTTGTGCCACTGTTGAAGGCAAAAATAGTAGTTGCGCTTGAACAATGAAACACCAGCGTCACACAGTGCCTAGATGTGAGCGACGGCCGGTGGAATCGACGATGGAGTGGCGGCGGGCTTGTGCAACCACCGGTGACGACCCCGGCTGGACTCCGCTTCGTCGACGGTGAAAGTCGATCTGGTGATCCACAGCGCAAACTTGATGTATTTCCTCAGCGACCAGCTCGGATCAACTCTAGGCATGACGAAGTGGATCCTCTTTTGGAAGACCAAACAAAGTTATTTCGCTTTCATAACGAAAAACACGTCTTCACGACATAGGTGGCGGCGGGGTGTTAGGGGCTGACAAGACGTGAGACGTGCGGATCCATAAGCAAGCTTTATTTAAAGCAGAGGAGGTCAGAAACACAGGCAGGGTCGAAACAGTGGCAAACAGGTATATGGCGGGCAAAACACAAGAATAATCCTAGGGCCAGCGAAGGTCATCGAACGGCGAACAGAATCAAAGGGGCAAGACTAAAGGGAGAATTCCAGAAAAACAGGCAAAGATCAAAACTGCGAAAACAGACAAGGCAAGGCAAAACTAGGCTAGGAGGCTAATGGGGCTCTGTAGTGTAGCTATCCAACGATAAGTGCTAAACAAGGAAACACGGGAAGGAAGCAGGAACTAGGAAAACTAACTGGCTAAGCAATACTCGGCAGTGAATGGTAGTTTGAGTGAGTGTTATATAGTGAGTGAGTGATGTGAAACAGCTGTGTGCAATCAGTGAAAACAGCTGTGTGCAATCCGTGCTGAGTGCAATCAGTGCAATGAATGATGGGATATGTAGTCCGGGATGATAAGCAACAGTAGGTGTAGTGCGAGAGTCAATGTAATGGAAAGGGTGACCTCTGATGGTAAGCAGACGGAAGTTCGTGGACTGGATTCATGACAGGCGGCAACAACACTACTACAGCGAGAATAAAAGTTACACAAAAAAGTTCTTTGCGTGAACATTTGGGTGGCATTATGCAAATCTTACCACATCGTGACGTAGACATGTGGGGGCATGTTAGAACGAGCCGTTTTAGGTAGGTGTGGTTGACACATCTTAAACTAGTTATAATAGGAAGATCGCGTTGGATTTGCGGACTTTGTCTTTGCAACGTTACAGATTCTTTATGCACCAAGAGCTTGTATAAAAACTGCTTGACAGAGAGACATATGGAAAGTCTGACCACAGTCACGCTGAAGGGAGAATGTTTGACAACTGGACTTGACTGAGGCTTTTTCATAAACATGTACGTGTAAGCCAGGAGACATCCGACAGATCGCTTCTTCTGAGCAAGTCAGCACAAATAAACAGAGATCTACACTCAAATCCTCGCAAAGACTCTGTAGTTGGCTGTAAATCAGAGCTGGACATTTCAAATACACAGCAGGAATATACTGTATGTCCCTCCATCAGTTTTCAATGGGAATTCTGTGTTATACTACAGATGTCACTGTTCTTTCACAATTTGACAAATGATTGCTTTTAGTCTAAACTCGCTAAACTTGAACATAATCATAAAAAACACTTTCTCTACAGTCATAACAATGCGTTAACAGAATGGCGGTCTTACAGACTGACATATGATGTAAAAGTCATGTAGTATGATAAATGTAACAGTTTATTGAACCTATAAAATATGCAATATCTAAAATAACAAAATATCTAAAAAATTTATAATTTTAAAAAGTAATAAGTTCACTTTTTTTTTCAAGTATCACATTTGATATATCAAGCATTTATGGCTCATATAGTATGATATAGTGAGAATATAGAGCTCATATTGAGAAGAAAAAACACCTCAATTTTACTCAGAGGCCCAAACGGAGCAAAAATATGCAATTTGGTGCAGTTTCTGATATTAATATGGCTAAAAATTAAAATTCTGACAGCTTGTAATGTAAATCAATGAGATCTTTATAACAGTATATCATAAAACTTACATAAAATGTATACAAATATAAGTTGTAACTCTATACCTACCAATAATACAGTATGTAGGATAATATTTAAATTCTTAGTTTTATTATCAAAGCTCTGTAGTTTTTATTGTCGGGCAATAAAATATATATTGCAATACATTATAATGATTATTGAGAGATGAACAAATAAACTTTCCTGATGAAGCCTGATGATCATATTTGATACTCATATTTTATGATGCATGGATTATCAAGTAAACCTAAGTTGCTTCGGTCCATTAAGTGTTTGTCTCTAAATATTACTAACAATATAAAAGTTTTTCATATGTTTCCATTGTAAAACTCAAGATTTCTCAGCAAAAAGATACTTGAACCACAAGCTGAAGGTGGATGTTTTACAATTATTCTAAAAAAGGTACTAAAAAGAGTATAAACTATTAATCAGATGACAGAAGGCATGTAGTAGATTGTGTACAACTGGATTTTCTGCAAAGTTTTGATCATGTTAATAACCTTAGAAATGTGCGTATCAGATAGTAGCCATTATAAGGTGAAAAGATGCTCGGCCAATATTTGTTAATTTTGGACACACAGTCACGCGCCTCTGCTATAGTGTTAAACGTCTGTTTGGCTCTAAATCCCAGATCCATCAAAGTGCCTCTTGACTTTTAACATTGATTGACCAGTCACTTAACACAGGTCAGTAACCTCACACCTCGGCCACTTAACCTCGATACCGCAAATGACCTCGACGAACCTCAAGTCGCTGACCTTAGCTTTATACACTCACACTTTCAGACAAACACGTACAAGCCTATACATAGACAAATGAACAAACACACACATATAGGCACTCCACAATACATTTTCGCCCTCCTTGTGTGTCCTCGCTCCCCAAAGCCTGTAAGATTTATTGCCTTTTAAATGAGCTGTCATTGAATTAAACAACGATGCTGAGAAAATACTAGTTGGCATCCTTCACCTGGCCTGTGTGTGGCTGAAAATAGCTGGTGATAATTGTAACGACCCAGTCGTCCTCTGCCCGCCCATTCAAAGGCACACGGGTCTCATGTGTGGTGGTGTGTGTGTGTGTGTGTGTGTGTGTGTTGCCGGGTGTTCCTGACACCTCCTTGGCAGGGATTCCGGCGGAAGAGGACGGGATGGATGCTGTTTACTATGAACACGGTTGTCTTTCAACGCACTTCTTGTGAGACCAGATGCTCAATGATGAGTGTTTTTAAACTGCATCCAAAAAGTCAATGAGTGTGAGTCAGATAAACAGAATCTGAGCAGAAACTAAATTCAGCTGAAGTCAACATGAAACAACACCTGCAACCCATTTCGTTTCGTTAATATTTCCATGTGAAACAGAATATTCAGTGAGGAAAAACAGGTAGAACGGGACTTCAGTTTATCCACTGGGAATTGATTGAAAAGTGGACAACAATACAGTTGGTAGTTAATTGTGGAAGACTACCAAGAAGGTTTATAACCTGGTGTTTTATACAGTAAATACATTTTATAGCATCTATCCAGAGCAGTGAAAAAAAATGAATAAATAAATAAATTCCATTGGCTAGAATATTGACAATTTTCATTTCATGCTGACTTTAAAACTCCTAAACATTGCGGGTGCTTTTAGTATCTTAGCATTGAGGTTACACATATTTAACCAGAGAAATAGGGTGAATTTATTGATCTGATATCTAGGCTCCTACACAGAGCTCTGAAATAAATACCATATATCATTTTCACTTTGATAATAGATAAAATGGGTCTTCATACACTGTAGCCAATCAGTACGAAGTAACTTAATGCATTTTCCATTCCGTTTTAATGACTAATGCAACATGTTCATGTTTGCTTAGAGCAAATCCTTACGGTAATACACATATATAGCACTATAAGACAGTGAGGCATTTCCCAAATGGCCAGTCCTTGATGTCAGAATCAAATTTCAGCCTTTTCTATGTAGAATTTCAGCTGCAGCAGCGCTACATTTCTCCACTGTATAATTAATCCATGTCAGGTAAAATAGCTGATGTATAAAGTGCCTTTGATGATGCAACGGTTCAATGCCCTCCACCCCATACCATCCAGTGCAATGTTTGGCTCTTAAAGTGAAATATTTCAGTCGCAAGGAAGCCATTTCTTCACTGCTTTCATGTCTCTAATGTACAGTAAAGAAGCACAATGTTGGTTCACTGAAGTAAGGCACCTCTGATAGTGAGATATTTTACATGCACTGGGAAAAACACCCTTATGTCAATCATTGAGAAATACCAAATCGTTGTTGACCAGGAGATAAGAGATGATCTATTAATCAGGGCATTTGCTATTTGAATGGTTGAACGTTTACACCAGGAGGCACATTCTTATTTTCATGCACATGCACACAAGCATATCTGTCTTACTTTGAAAAAATTATTCATCCTCCCAGCAATTTCCCAACTGCCTCGCTGATGCTGTCATGCTGATCCATGCTGCTTCTTTGAGGATTGAGGTATTGACCATCCAGATGAATCATTTACGGGAAAAGAGATTCAGATTCAGTCAATTCCACAAAGAGCTGCAGGTTTTGACAAGCGCGCCAGAAGCAGGGAAATGAATGTAAACATGAGATGGAAGTGTGTCCTTGACTCCAAATTTTCAGGAGTTGAATATTTCTTTATGCAGGTACTGACTGCACGATTTAACAACAACAACAAAATCCATAAAAATGCAATTTGCTCAGTCGCTCTCACTCTCTGTCTACATAAACCTACACCAACACAGCCATACGCTTTCAGACGAGGCTTCGTATGACTCACTACCTTTCAAGACATTTCCTTTAAATTAAAAAAACCTGTGAAAAAATGGGAAAATTCATATTAACAGTATACTCGGCCCTATTTTTATAGACTTTAGTGCTGGGTAGATTACTTGCAAATTGTAGTCCTTTACTGATTACAAATTACATGACGAAAATTGTAGTTAGTAACGTAATCTATTAGATCACTCATTTTAGGTATTGTATTATGACTACTTTTAGATTACTTTTAACCAAGCTTGTTTATCACATAGATTGTGTGCGATATTGATAAAAAGAAAAAATCGAAGAGGAAGAAAATATATTGCATTCTTTGTTAAAAAATGCATTAAACGTTAAATAACACCAGGGTTTCCCAAACTGGGGTTAATGAAAGTACTGCAGGGGGTTTGTGAGTTGATGAAAAGCTAATGATGAATTAAATCATAAAAATGTAAAAATAAAATGCATAAATTATTTTAAAATAAAACCGATCGAAATAAAACAATTCAACACTAAAAATAGAGATATTTTATTTGTTTACCTGCATGTCAGTGTGACCATTGACTGACACCAGAGAGCTGTGAACAAGCAAATGTGTTGTTAAATTATTGAAAAATTAGCATTAGCAAAAATTAGCATTTAACATGTAATATTATGTAATTACAAGTATTTAACTTTTGGAACCTGATTATGTAATCCAGATTACATGTATTTCATGTAATCTGTATACATGTATCAGTTACATACCCAGAACTGCAGACAAAGAGAAAAAAATTACTTTTGATCCATGAATATATATATATATATATATAATAATATTATATATATACATTGCATTAAAATGATCTATATATTCAATGGAGGGGAACATGAAAAATTACCAAAATTTGAGAATGTTTTAGTTTTTTGCTTTTCGTCCTTTTTCCACTTAAAGGGGTAGTTCACCTAAAAATTAAAATTATGTCCCCATATCCATGTAAGTCACATGAAATGCAAGAACCAATGAAGTTTGTTATTATATGACATGGTCTCTGTATACATGACATTCTGTTTGCTTAGTTTTACATGTAAATTACATTTTGAATCCCAGAGTTTAAATATGTTCTCAGTCTTCTGGACCGCACTGTGTATAATCTGCTTACATAATTGAAGCATTGAGCACATAAGAGAGCATAAATTGCCGTATCTTTACTCAGATGTTTACAAATGGCGTAATCAACCTTTGCAAACTAGGACTTCGCGGTTCTCCACTCACAAATCGGGAAATGTGAATCTCTCACTTGGGAGAAAAAAATAGTTAGGCAATGAAAGAACATGCATTAGAGAAAAATGAAACAACACCGTATTCGCAGTCAGCCAAGGATAGAAGGGCTGCTGGGAAATAGTGGCGTAAAACTTCTAAAGCCCATTTCAGCTTTCAGCAGATAATGTGTTCCATTGGCAAACCCTCAAAGGATGAAGGATTTTCAGACTCATTCTAACCCAGCACTCATTTAGAACTTATTAAACTCATTACTGACCCAATTGTACATATTTAACATTTGTGGGTCCATTTCCACTTCATGACAGAGAGAAGAGGCTGAAACTAGGGAGCTTTACAATACCTATAAAAAACTGCTGAAGCATGCAGATAAGCCTCAAATGGCAGCAATTTGTCAAGCGATCATGCCAATTAAGTGGTGAACTTGAACGTGTCGCTTCCTACCGGGCATGGCAATACTGAAAGAGCCTATGAAAGGTGAAACCTTAACTAAGATCCACCTGACAAAAACAGGATTTAAAATCTTGGATTTAAAATAACTTGAGTAATTTGATTACATTTGTATGGATAAACCATTATGCATTTAGCAGAAATCTGATACTGGAGTAATTCACTGCATGGCGTGTAAATTATATATATATTATATATCTCTTCTAATATATATATGATTTACTTTCCCATCATTACGAATTTCTGGCATTTTGGGATTTTTTTTTTGGTTGCCAACTACGTTCAAGGTTTTTCACCAGTTGGAACCCAAACAGTTCAGAAACCTATCTCGAGATGGTTTACAAGATTAATGAAAAAAGATGAATTTCCAATACTCCATACTGTTTGGAATGGAAGGGGTGTGCACTTTTACTAAAATGGCTATTAACTCGGAACGGAATGAGATATTTTCACATATGGTGCTTGGCCACGTGTTAGCGCTATAACAAGAAAAAATAGCAGAAGGATTAAACATTAAGCAGCAAAATTACGGGAGCAATTCATGGTATGAAATGAAAAGTTAGATTCTAAAATTAACAGTAAAAAAAGAAAGCTGATCAAGATATATACCTCCGCTTTCATTTCCGCCATTATTAAAAAATTTTCCAGAATTGGAATTTAAATTTTTTTTGTAAGAACCTACTTTTGCAATTATTTATGGTTTTGTTCACCCAGTCAGATAATCAAACAGTGCACGACACCTTCGCTGGGTCTGTTTATTCTAATTTAGTTTTTTTTAAAAAAAAAAAAAATTAAAAAAAAAGTTTAAATTCTGATTCACCGTTGTGACGGGACACCAGAATGTTTGAAAGGGGGTGTGGCCTATTTTAATAAAATGGGAATAACTCTTGAATGGGATGAGATATATTCACCAAACTTGGCTTACAAATGTATGGGCTCATGTAAAAAAATTACGGTGCTTGGCCACTTGGTGGCGCTATAGCAAGAAAAAAAATACAATAAAAATGTCTCTAACTATGCAATCGTTGTTCCAACTGATTTGAAAATTGGCATGCATCGTTTTTGTCCGAGGTGCCGTCATTGTCTACGAGGACATTGACAGAACTGGCAGCAATTTATCAAGTGATCATGCCACTTGAGTAGTGGACTTGGTCACTTTCTACTGGCTCTGGCAATACTTCCTGGTGCTTTTCTATGGTCTATGGAAGGTGAAACCTTAACTAAGACCCACATGACAACAACAGGATTCAAAGTCCTGTTTAAAAATAGCTTGGGTAATGTGATTATATTTGTGTGGATAAACCATTTGGTGATTAAGCAGATATCTGATACTGGAGTAATTCATGGCATGATGTATAAATTATGCGAGTACCCTTGTGGAAATCGGAGTACTAGGAAAATAACACTGGGATCATGAGGGTTTATTGACTCCAAGACTTTAGGCCGCCACATGAACCCTTACAAACGCAATTATATCTGCTGTCCAATTGTAAAAGCTGTTCCAAATGAACAGATTTATGTTTTCACAACACGACCTAGTAACTTGGTCTCATAATTCAACCGTGCGCCGAAATCTGTTGGAACAGAAAGCGTCATGTCCTCACTGTCTTTGGATGGCTTTAAAACACGAGGGGAGAGAGGAAACAGATTGGTAGCCTTAGGTATGTGAAGGCAGGCCCATTCCCCTTGAGAGATGGATTAAGAGAGAGAGAAAATGAATTATTGCACTTTAAATAGCCTTTTGGCTTTCTTTGTCCCGTCCTATTTCATTTTCCAAATGATGGCTGGACTTGAAAGATATTCAGTTCAACCGTCCGTACTTCTATCAGCCACGTTCCGCTTTATTATAAGTTCACTTTAAGTTCATTTTCGCCATATTAGAGTCAACAAAAGTACAAAAAAAACTATTAGATCTAATTTAGCCAAAATGGCCATTTCTGTTTTGCATAATTCAAATAACTAGGTCTAGCTGCAAATCTAGACATAGTGTTGGTGCAAAAGATTCAAACAGCACTACATAAGTTAGATTCAAGAACACCAGTAAGAAAAAAGCTGTAAATATTAAACCCCCCACAAAAAAAAAACCCCCCCCCCAAAAAAAAATATTAAAACCAGGTCAATGTAATCTAAAATACAGCACAGTCATCTGCCCATATGACAAATAGAAAACAAATGGAAGTGAGGCTGAAGAATATACTGCATCATCACTCTATATGAAATTCAACTCTCAAGCTTGACAAAACAACTGTAGGTGTTGTAATTTGTTTTACAGTTATTCTGGGTTTCATTACGATTTCTTGTGCAAAACTGAGTCCTAGCTTCATCCAAAAGCTGAAATAATGAGGTTTGATATACTTCTGTTTTCTTTTTTATGTTCTGTCGGTGAAACATTTAAACACAAGAACCTGAAACACATTTAAATGGAGACTTTAAATGGTTGAAGCCCTTTGGCGAATGTTTCTAGATTATTCACACAGCCTGAAAGCTCTGCCATTGATCAATGTCAGTGAATCATTTTTGAAGAGCAAGCCTCACAATGAAATTTTGCATGGTTTAAATGTATCCATTAAAAACAAAAAAAAAAAAAAACTCTGAATGCGTCATAAGGAGACAAGCAAATCTTTATGCTGATCAGGGCTATTATTGTTAGCTAAAACTAAAACTATTTTTTGCTAAACACATTTTTCTTAATTGAAATGAAGTAAAACATAAATATTAGATGAAAATTAAAGCTCTAAATTAAACTAAAATTGAACTAAAGCCAAAACTGAAACTAAAAATAAATTAAACCTAAATAGCAATATTTAACTAATGAAAAATGTAAACCAAAAAACATACAAAAATAACAAAAATAACAAAAAAAATAAAAAATTAAAATATATATATATATATATCTATATATTAGATATATAACCTATTATATATAATTTTGAAAATATTGGATACTAGTGTAGCAAGTCTGAAAAGTGTGTAGGTGATTTAATTGATGTATGTTCTGTTCTGGTTATGTGGTCTTCTGAACATGGGGGCCTTTAAGGGGTGGGTTGTCTTCAGAAGAAACGAGTCTGCGCAACTCGGGTGTGGTGGGGTTTTGGGAAAAGTTCAGAGAAGTTTTCAGTTTTTTTTGTTGTGGCAGAAGCATTCGTTCCACAAGCTCTAACGAAGAATGGCTTAACATTTCAAGTGAGTCTAGGTTATTTTGATCGATGCACTATTTAAAAAAACATTAATTGCATATAAATAGTACTGAAATCAAAGGTATTAATAATATCATAATAATAATAAAATAGTAATACTACTCATAAGAATAATAATACTAGATCGATTTAAAAAAAAAAAAAGCTATGCATAAGTACATAATCAAAAGTATGAGCAACTAAAATTCAGACATGCTACCTAAAATGCAATTCACCAGAAATGTTGAAAGCGCATCATATGTGAATCCACATTATATGGATGCTGCAAGATGACAACAAAAAGAGTGAATTATCAAGACTTGTTTTCAACACACCTTTAACTGGACCTGAGCAGGGGGGTTAGCACCTGAGCTGAGGCCCACATCATGAAACCAGTTTGGGGGTTTGGGGCTTGGTCATGGGTGGCACATCATGCCTCTGCTGGCTGAAGGGAGATCAAGATGAGGACAGCAGGACAATTACTCTATCATCATTTTAAAATGTGTTGTGTGTCAAGTGGTGTTGTTGTTGTGGGGGTGTGTGGGAGAAAGAGAAAATTGTATGGTTTTATTGCATGTGGGGTTGATGAAACACATGGGCTATGGAAGATAGAATACTATCATTAATAATGACAAAAGAGAAGAGAAATATGAGTATTATGGTGTTGTATTGAACGGTTTTCACAGAGCCCATCGCACGGGTGTATGGGTAAATGTTTAATCATAATTAATTTTTTAAAATATATAAAAAAGAAATTATAAGACAAAACTACATTATTATGACATTATGAAGTAAAATTTATGAGATACTAAATCATTACTATGACATAAAAGTCATAATTACGACAAAGTCATAACACGACAAATTTTGACTTTATATGTCCTAATACATAATTATAACATAATGATGGATTATGTCATAATTGCATTTTATCACATAATTTTGACTGTTTATCTCAAATTTAGATTTTTATGTCCATCATCACTTTTATTTCATAATTTGAACAATTTTTCCAGATAATTTTGACTTTATTTCATAATTATAACTTTTTATCTAATAATTTTACATCATTCTTGGCAAAATAAACAATGTTGCTGCTTATTATGGAAGCACATTTCTGAATCAGAGTTTATAAAAAGCAATGTAATTGTGACATGTCTCATAATTTACATTATAACCAAAAAATGTGTCTTAACATCTCATATGTGATTTTGTTTCTCATAATTTATGACTTTGTTTTCTTTTTTTAAACATTATCTGACAATTACCTTTTTATTTTGCTTACTTCTAGGCTAATACAATTTTACATACTTCAACCGAAGAACTTAAGTTTGGTTGCTAACTTGAGGAGATAAAGTAATTGTTAATGATTTAAAGTAGTTGCCATGATTTATTTATCATATCGTTTTTTTCCCCACAGTGCATTGAATACAGAGTTATAAATAAATAAATAAATAAGTTCAATAATGTACATTATGATTCTTTGTAAGTATTCTCTTGCACTGCAGTTAAAAGTGGCTCTGTGTAAAATATAATCACCTTCCAACAATATTTTCTTTCTATAACAGATGTTAGAAAGGATTGCGAAAGATTTTTGTTATCAGCTTGTCACCATTTATAGCAACTCTGCAACACTTAATGTGATAATATGAAGGTGGTCCAATCCAGACGGCCGAACACAAGAACCTGTGTGTGACTTTATACCCACCACAGCTTAACTTCAAACTTCCAGACACATCCACGCACCTGCCTGGCCAGCAGTGATGAAAATGGGTTTAGGGCGCCCCATCCTGTGTTTCTGCCGCTGTTCACTGAGCACCTGTCGATAACTAATCCTGACCTTTCCCATCCCCAAAATTGAAAATAAGATTAATAAAAGAGAGGCGGATGCTATCAAGGGGAGCACAGGTGGTGGAGGGAAAGGTGTTACTAATGGATGTAGCGCTGGAAAATATATACAGTAATATATTTATATTATATAATGTATATGATGGCTCTTCCTGGGCCAGCCCTTTCACCCCTGGGCAAGCTCCACACACAAGATCTCATTCCTTCCATCACCAAACCACATAGCTGAAAAGGCATTTCTGTGATTTTTTTGGAGAGCTAGTAGTATTTTAAAATTGTAATTTTAGCCACTAAAAGCTGTTCACACCAAGAATGATAACTATAAAAATAACTAAAACGATATTAGCATTCAGACCAACAGACAATGACATTCTGTTTATTATCGGTGTGCCAGCAGTTATGTTGTCTGCATGTAATACTCAGCTCTTAAAGTGGATGCATACTATGGAAAATTAGGCCCAATCCCACATTTATGTATACCCCTCCCCCTCGCCTACCCTTTCCCTTGAAACAGATAGTGTCAAGGGGTAGGGGTGAAATGTCCCCTAAGAATTGGGACCCAATCTATACGTCACACGTCTATATTAAATATTGGCTCCCGGTTATCGTCCGGGCAGAACTATTGGTCCAGCCACCAAAGACAGATTCACAAAAAACCTGCCTGATTTATCTCAACCGCTCTGTGTACCAATAAGTACACATGAACTAGACGAAAAACTAGCAAAACATGGGCACGATCTTTTCTAATACATTAGAAGCTGTTGCCCCATCAAATTGAAAAAGGTTAGAGAAAACGTACTGCGCCATGGTACAACAGTAATACCCATTTTCTCAAGAAAAAAACTCGTAGTCTTGAGCGCAAATGGAGAAAAAACTAACTTGGAAGTTTTTAGAATGGCGTGGAAAAACAGTATGTCCAGCTAAACACAGGCTCTAAAAGCTGCCAGGGCCGAAAATGTCCACAAACTCATAGAAAATAACCAAAAAAAATCCAAGGTTTTTATTTAGCACAGTAACTAGATTAACAAATAATCAGACGTCAACCGAACCAAATATTCCCTCACAGTTTAGTAGTGATGACTCTATGAATTTCTTCACTGATAAAATAGATAATCAGAAATACAATAACAAATGTAGATTCTACAGCGTGTAATACTTTAGCTTCATTCATCGCACCAAAAGTTAAACTGCAGTGCTTTACAACTATAGAACAGGAAGAGCTAAATAAACTTAGATAAAAATAATTTTATCACTGCATCTAAACCAACAACATGCCTTTTAGATCCTGTACCCACTAAATTACTGAGAGTTGTTACCTGTAGCAGAAGAACAACTTCTCAATATTATTAACTCGTCGTCATCTTTAGGTCACCTCCCAAAACCATTCAAGCTGGCGGTTAATAAGCCTCTTATTAAGAAACCACAACTAGATCCTAGTGAACTGGCAAATTACAGACCCATCTCAAATCTTCCTTTTATGTCTAAAATTTTAGAAAAAGTTGTGTCTGCTCAAGTGTGCTCCTTCCTGCAAAAAAAATGATCTCTATGAAGAATTTCAGGCAGGTTTCAGGGCCCACCATAGCACAGAAACTGCACTTAAAATTACAAATGACTTGCTTCTTGCGACAGACCAAGGCTGTGTGTATCATTGCTAGTTTTACTTGATCTTAGTGATGCATTCGATACTATAGATCATGACATTACTCATAGATCGATTACAAAACTATACAGGTATTCAAGGGCAGGCTTTAAGATAGTTTAGATCCTACCTGTCCGATCACTACAATTTTGTTTATTTAAATGGGGAGTCATCTCAATTATCACCAGTAAAAATATGGAGTGCCACAAGGATCTGCCCTAGTTCCTCTGCTATTTTCAATATACATGTAACCCCTTGGTAATATTATTAAAAAATACGGGATTAGTTTCAACTGTTATGCCGATGATACTCAACTAAATATCTCAACAAGACCAGAGATGAAACTTCTTAACTTATCTAAGCTAACGGAGATGTGTAAAAATGTAAAAGAATGGATGACCAATAATTTTCTCCTATTAAATTCGGATAAGACAGAGATATTACTTATTGGACCAAAAGCAGTACACCGAATCTCGTGGATTACAATTTGCAACTAGACGGATGCACGGTTACTTCCTCTACAGTCAAAAATCAAATATATTAGAAAGAAACTTGTCTTTTGAAAATCATATTTCACATGTTACAAAAACAGCATTCTTCCATCTTAGAAACATGCCAAGTTACGAAACATGTTACCTGATTCTGATACCGAAAAGCTATTTCATGCATTCATGACCTCTAGACCGGACTATTGTAATGCACTGCTAGCTGATTGTCCTGCATCTTCAATAAAAAAGCTACAGATAGTCCAAAATGCAGCAGCTAGAGTCCTTACCAGGTCAAGAAAATATGATCATATTACCCCAATTTTACAGTCTCTGCACTGGCTACCTATTAAGTTCGTATCAGTTACAAAATATTATACCTTGCCTATAAGGCCCTTAATGGGTTAGATCCTGCATACCTAACTAGTCTTCTACAACGCTACAATCCATCACGCTCCCTAAAGTCGCAAAATTCTGGACTTTTGGTAGTACCTAGGCTATCAAAGTCCACTAAAGGAGGTAGAGCTTTTCGCATTTGGCTCCCAAACCCTGGAATAGCCTTCCTGATAACGTTCAGGGTCAGACACACTCTCTCTGTTTAAATCTAGATAAAAGACACATCTCTTTGGCCAAGCATTCAAATAATGCATCTTCATAGTCATTTTACTGCAGTCATAATCTTTTACTGCAGTTCTATCTAATCAAATGCACATTATCATTAGTTTGGGTTAAACAAATCATTTTAGCTTGGTTGGAACAGCAGCTACACTAAATATGTCTCTATTTGTTTCTCTGTTTCTGCCACGGGATGTAACTAGGATTTACACAAGATTCAGTCTGGATCCAGAACACCTGATAAGAGATGATGCAACCCCTCAGAGGAACTCAGATGATGCCAACCAGGAAACAACATACAGAACTACCACATTTTACTATAAGTTTGATTGCATCATATAATAATTGCTGTTAATATTATTCATCGTCTGTTTTATTACGTCTTATATTGATTTTTCCGTTCTGCTGGTTCGTCTGGTCAGAGGAGAACTGGCCCCCCGACTGAGCCTGGTTTCTCCCAAGGTTTTTTCTCCATTCTGTCACCGATGGAGTTTTGGTTCCGTGCCGCTGTCGCCTCTGGCTTGCTTAATTGGGAACACTGAATTTCCAGCGATATCGTCGACTTGACTGCAAATGATTGCAAAGATACCATTTAAACTGAGCTGGATGTTGACATCACTGAAATCAATGATGAACTGTCTTTAACTGAAAAATGAGTGTTTACAATTATCATTTTGCATTATTGACACAATATCTTCCTAATTAATGCTGTTCAGTTGCTTTGTCACAATCTGTATTGTTAAAAGCGCTATATAAATAAAGGTGACTTGACTTGACTTGACGTCATCATACGTTGTCTAGCTCCTACAATACATACACCTATACTGGTGTGCTGTGTGCATTAGAGCCTTTAATTACCATTCTATATATAATGCGCTGCTTACTGACACACACAAACACATTATATATATATATATATATTCGTATATCTTGGAGATCACGCAAAGCTCACACATCCAGGAGAAAAGAAACTTGTCAACGCTGCCCCACGGCATTTATTAATAACAGTTTAAATACTGACTCGATACATATTTGCAGCAATAGAGGACAAAATCGCTGTTTTGTTAAGTAAACCACTCTAAAAAGAGAAAGCACAGACGGCATACACACAACTCTCATCTCTCTCCTCTCTCTCTCTCTCTCTCCTTTTCTCTCTCTCGCCAAACCCAGTGGCAATATTTGAGAAAAGGGTTTAGCGATTTCTAATTATTGGGGGGACTAGCCCCCCTCAATGTCTACGGTGGTTATCACCCTGATCAGACACATAAATATGTTGTGGCACTATAGTGCAGTCTATAATGATATGACGTTAGCAAACTTTAAACAATTTTTTTGCAAACATTTCTTTGAGTAACACTGACCATAAATATGAACTCACGATTGAATGTAACATAAAACAAATGATTACTTTTCGTTAAAATCTTTATTAATGCTAAAAATGCTTACATTTATTTGTCTTTTTGTTCGCTCGGGCAGCCATGTTGCCCCTGAAGCCGGTTTACGCTGAGATAATTCATACCCCTTCGTTTGAAGTGTGGTCCCGAAAAATCTTCGTTTGAAGGGCTATCTGGCCCTTCCCCTACCCCTACCCCACCAACCAAAAGAGAACTGAAACACTCCTACCCCTTCACATGAACGCGCGAAACAGAGGGGTAGGGGAAAGGGGAAGGGCTAAGGGCTAAGGGGTAGAATTGGGATTGGGCCTTATTCCTGCCACATAAGAAAACCCCCCCAAAAAATATGCTTTGTTAAAAGTCAAAATTACGACATAGAGCAATTTATAAGATAAGCCATAATTATTAGATAATAGTCAAGTTATGACATAAACATTTAAATTATGAGATAAAAAGTCATAATTACACAAAAGCCCAAATTCTGAGATATTGGGCCTCATTTATCAATCTAATGTAGAAACGAGCGCAGATCCGTGCGCACAAATCAACTTACGACAGAGTTCACGTGTGATTCATGGAACATCCGTATGCCGCCAGTCTCATCGTACGAATGATCGTATGTTGATAAATGTGGCGACAGAAAACAATCGTCATTTGAATATCACGCCCCTAAAAACACCCCGGTTTAGAAGCCTCGCCCCTAGATTTTACGACACGGAGAAACGAAACCCGGCCAAAAAGTAATCTCGTGAAAGAGAAATTGATCTTACTCCAAAAACACCTGTTAACCTTGCAATTGCAAACAATTAGGCTACATTAATTTATGTAATTTATATGTATATTAAAATACTGGTAAATATAAACAGCCTATTTAGTTCCCCTCACTCTACAACAAATATTTTAAATGTGATTATTTGATTTTTTTTCTATACCTGACGGTATTCAGAACAGAACAAGAATGAAAAATAAGTAGTTATAAAATTATATATTAAACTATAAAATACATCTATTTAGGCTATAGTGGCATTCTTTATAAACAGCATACAAATGTCAAGCAAAACTGAAATGGCATTGGGCTCATACCACAAGAATCCAAATGTTTCCATTTTTGCCATATTTGTAACATTTGTTTGCATAACTATTATTCATTATGTAGCCTAAACATGGCTTTATACTTCACTCATGTTCTAATATACGTGTAAAATCCTTCACATGCACAAAAATGTTTGTTTGGGCGCTGCACGCTGATTTTACAGCAGACCTTTTCAAATAAACAGTGTAACTTTTATGTTTGGTTGACTGCATTTTAGTTTAATGATGAATGGCTGAAATGTCAGGCAACAACTAATGTTGTTTGTGTGTGCATGAGGCGCATGTGCGATCAGATGGATTAAATCAAATAAAGATACAAAGAAAAGAAATAAAATGCATTAAGAGTGTTACATAAACGAGTGTATAGCCTATACTTGTTGCACAGTTTTTTTTTTCTTTTGTTAATCTGTTAATTATATTATAGCCTATTATATATTTTGTGTGGATCCTATTTATTTTATTCCTTTTATAGACTTAATTTCTGTTTTTCTCCTTTCACAGAAGCGCTGCATGATGCTACGATTGAATCCTCATGGTGTTGTTTACGCTGCTATTCGCGCATATAAAGCTAAAGCCCATTAAGTGGTAATTATGAGATAATAGTCAAGTTGTGACATAAAAAGTTGAAATTATGGCATATAACATAGTATCTCATAATTTGAGCTTTGTTATATGCTATGTTTTATGCCATAATTTCAACTTTTTATCTCATAATTTGAGCTTTGTTATATGCTATGTTTTATGCCATCATTTCAACTTTTTACGTCAGAACTTGATATTATCTCGCAAATTCTAGCGATTAAAAAGTCAGAATTATGAGATACTAAGTCATAATTGTGCGATAAATGTCAAATTATGACATTTAGATAAAAAGTCATAATTAAACCAAAAAAGCCCAAATTATGAGATACTAGGTCATACTATATGAGATAAATTATGAGCTACAACTCAAAAATGGTGTAAAAAGCTGAATTTATACTATAATTATACTGTAAAAAGACCAAATTATGAGATGCTAAGTCATAATTACGAGATGAATGTCAAATTAATTATGACATAAAAAAATAATGAGATATTAAGTAATATTGTAATTATGAGATAAAAAAATGAATTTATAACATAAAACTCGTAATTATACTGTAAAAAAGCCCAAATTATGTCCAAGATCTCATTCCATCCTTTGTCAAACCACATTGCCTTCTAGGGAAAAAGAGAGGAGTTTATGATGATCATTCCCTCCCTCTCTCTCTCTCTCTCTCACACACACACACACACACACGGATGCTTCAATAAGTATAGTGGCAGCATCTCATGGAAGTCATTTTCAGCCGTCGAAGCAGGGTCAGATATGCGTGCTGGAATGGGTGTCCTATGCAGAATGTGATGAGTATCTACCTGTGCTTCCATTTGTACGTTCACAGATTGCTGGGAGCGAGCGTCTGTCCTCACTTGGCTCCGAGCCAGTCATACCTGTTAGAGCTGGAAATGACCTTCTCGTCTGCGCCACAAGTATCTCCATGCATCAAGAACGCTCTGCATACATTTGGGTAACATTATGCCACAACCTGTGGTGAAGATGGAATATTGTCGAGATAGCTCCAACAACTTACTGGGGGGGAAGTGAGCCTTAAGATTGCCAGCTCACCTCTTTAAGGGCTGCATCTGTTTCTTTTAGAATATTGACGATGCTCTGTCCAAAACTGTGGCTATTATGTCTGTTTCAATATGACATTTTGAGGATTTGTTTACAATGTTGTAAAAGTATATGTAGGTAAACTTATCAAAGATAGCATCCCTGTGGAGGAGAATTAAGATAATTCCTCGCGCACAAGACATTGTAGTTAAAATACAGCTGTTCAGTTTGTAGCTAGCTTTAGAATAAAAAATAATAATAATTAGCATTTTGGAGCCACGGGTTCCTCTGGAATTTCCAAAGGGATTTTAGAATGGCAGTTTTCCGGCCGAGAAAATCATCTAAAGCTGGTTTGCTGGTCTTAAGAACTGTTCACACTACAGGACAGTAAAGGTATAATTTAAAAAATCATTTTAATTTTCAAAGAATAGCAGAGTCCACAACTAAAACAATAATGGCACGCAGAGTAATGATGCTTTCGAAAACACTTTCAAAAAGATTTTAATCCAGCTGATAAACGATACCAAACATTGACATCCAATCAGAATCAGTCCAGCTTTAAAGAGCATGAGCATTTAAAGTGGCAGATGACATCATTGCATTGCATGCTTAAAATAAACCTAATGTCACCATGGCTTGGTGTGGATGCTAATACAGTTAGCATTATAACTTAGCTTTTAACATTTTTGGACAGGAAGAAGTGCCCTGGATTCCTTTCATATAATAGTTGCTTCAAACCCAACCAAAGAGCACCTTCTGCGATTACTTCACAAGGTCCTTCCAGCAAATAGCGCTTCAAGATGTCTCCTACGTTCTTATAACAGTTAGTGTTATCGTTATAGTTATTATTCCTGATGTGAGCAGCCTTTAGTCTCCTGACCTGGCCACCCTTGTGAAAAAGAAGTGTGCTTAGTTGCATTGAATGTGCACTTGTAGTGCAATAATAAAAGTATATCAAAAACATGTATTTGCAGATATTGTAATGTAATCATATAATATAATGAAATAAAATGCCACTTAAGTGTACTAAGGGATAGTTCACCCAAAAATGAAAATTACCCAATGATTTACTCGCCTTCAAGCCATCCTGGGTGTAGACAGACAAATGCAATCATATAAAAAAATATATACAAATATATTTTAAAAGTATGCTAAAGGGTAAGCTACTACTTTTCCACAAGGGCAGACTGATTGACAATTTTTAGCTGGTCAGACTGGTATCTTAGGCTAGTTTAAGCAGGTTTTAAACACTGTTATGAATGAAATAAGGATTTATAAATGTTACTTCAAGAGGCTTTTTGTTTGATAACATAAATCTCACAGCGATAGCCTATCTCAAAAAGTGAATTTTGAGAAGGTTGTTTGCAAGGACTAGCATGGTTGTCTGGCTCATCAAGCACATGCCTGTGGTAGTTGTAGTCCTTATTTAGCAACTTGTTAGCAACTAACACCGTATTATGCATAATTACCTTGAAATTCATTAATAAAAATCAGGAAGGTGCACCAACTAGCTTCATTATACATGCTAATTAAGCACTAAAACTCATGCAAGAAATAACTCTTCTCCCCAAATACCTCAGAATAGTCTCTTAGTAAATTAATAAGGATTATTTCTTTCTCCCCATTGGTGCATAATAAACGTCTCCACATGAGAAAGGGAAACACATGAAACATAGAGCGCTTGTGTCTGATGTTACGCTGGAGGCCACTAGAGGGTGTTTTGGTTTAGAACAGATAAGACCGGCCTTTCTGCTGTCTAATCCTTATCAATAGTGCTCCGAGAGATTGCCTGTAAGCCCCTGGACTGGGTTTAGCTTCAGTCTCTTTGATCCTTGTCATAAATAGGACAGCCATTCGATATGTTCAATATGGCAAGAGATGTTTCAAAGCAGGTCCGCAAATGGTAAACATGAGCAGTCATGAGCATGAACGTGCTGACTTCATGTTTACTGTGCAGCGCTTATGTTCACAAAAGCATGGGATGTCTGGACTGGTTAAAAACATCTTTTCTTTTCAGTATTTTTTTGAGTGCACAAGTCATGCTAAATACGTTTATGCTGTTTCATAGTGGTTTTTGTTTTGTCCTTTTTGGAGCTTGACAGATTTGGTGGTTTTGGATTGTATGACCAAAGTCTGAGTGAAAATTCTTCTTCTTGGTCAGTTTTGGGATTTTGGGACATTTTGCTACCATAACATGTCATCTAGTGGATAGAACGCATTTAAGTGTTTGTTTTCAGTAGATCAGTAGATTTTAAATACAACACATACAGTTTTCTCCAAATTATTTTTTTCTCATGCACGGAGCAAGAAATCGCCACTTCAGCAGACTTTACAGTTTTATTACTTTCTATATTATGCACAAAATATGAACAATAACTTAATAGTTCTTCATAGATGCCAATTAACCCTCTGTTAATCGGTCGACTAACGTGGATACGTGTTTTGTGGCATCTTCTCCTGATAACACCGAAAATAACTTAAATTACACTTTCAGTTTTGATCTTACAGATAAGAGCAATACATCAATACACACATAATAACAACAGAACTTTGTGCATTTATAAAATAAAGAAAACAAACAGGGTGTGCTGTCTGCCGCCTTGGTCTGCGTAATCTTTATTTAGAAACGCGTCATTAAAATGAACTGTAACTCAGCAAATACTCAACAAAGAGACATGAGAGATATATCCATAGAAAGCTTCACATGTCTACTTTTAAACTAAGCAAGTCTTATCGAAAGCAAATATTCTGTGATAAAGTAATCCATATGAAACCAACGCGATGTCCAGTCTTTCACATCTACCTTCATTATCTCTAATGCGACCATCCACGTGAAGCGCGCGGCGTGTAAACACCCACATCACAGCAAACAAAGCAGCAAGACCTCAAGTTTTACTGTTCGCGTCGCGCTGAGAGGAATAAGACAGAATTCACCTCAAGAAGCTTTGGATTACCTCAGGAAAAAAACAATGCAGCGGCTTGATCCAGCAGTGATCATAAACATGAGTAAGTCTTTTTTATTAACCTACTTGTATTAGTTTTCACATAACTTGTACACATTTTACTAGTTAGACTTTCTCCAAACTATAATTCCTGACTAAATTAATCAAGGAAACATTGAAAGTTTTCATTCACGCATCTAAATGTCCGAGCCAGGATGTTTTTTTTGTTCTATAACAGACAGAAATACGATATAAAAGTAATATGAGTTATAATGTTACTAGCCTAATGTCAGTAAGAATGATTAGTCAAAACTTTACTGTGATAGGATATTCTCTGTTCACGAATATAGCCATATATGTTTATAACTATAGTTTTTGGATTGTATAGGCCTACATACAAAGCATGCTTGTGTTTATGAATGTAACTAAGCTTCTGTTCATGAATATCTGCTCTGGTGTAAATATTTTGAATGTGCTATACCCGTGTCTTATGGAGTAACGACGCTGAAATGTTTGAAACTGTTTCAATTTTCGTTTAGGACTGTGGCTACATCAGAGGTAACCATGGCAGACCTCCTCATTTCTATCACTCTCACCGACATGCGCTCCTCTCTGCAGGAGTGTTCTGAATGATCTCCTTCTCTTCGGGGGATAAAATGAATTGTTGTTGAAGCTGATGGTTTTCAGTCAACCAGCTGTGACTCAAGCCTACATAAGACAAGTCAAGATTGCTTCACTGGGGTCTAAGACTCTTGTACACAAGTGAACTATAACAAGAAATGGTAGCTAATGAAAGCAGAGTACTGGAGGGTCTTCACCCTTTTGCAAGAAGGTTTAGAAGTGGCTTTGTCCTTTAATGTGTGCTTTGAACATGGAGAGGCATGGCCCTCTCACCATCTACTCAACTTCAGTTGTCAATTTATTCAGTGACATATAGGGTGGTGTGGGGAGAGAGAAGAACAAGAGAAAAACAAAAATGAGGACATTATTCCTCAGGCCAGCAAGACCGACATTAAAGGGGGGTCATATGATGCGATTTAAATGTGTCCTTTCTCTTTGGAGTGTTACAAGCTCTTGGTGCATAAAGAATATCTGTAAAGTTGCAAAGACTAAAGTCTCAAATCCAAAGAAATATTCTTCATAAAAGTTAAAAGTCAACCACGCCTTCCTAAAACGGCTCATTCTAACACGCCCCCACATGTCTACATCACTATATGGGAAAATTTGGATAACGCCGCCCAAATGTTCACGCAAAGAAAGAAGGCGTAACTTTTATTCTCGATGTAGTACTGTTGCTGCCGCCGCCATGTCGTGAAGGCGCTGTGTGTTTCGTTGTGAAACGCAAAAGAAGACACGATTAGAAATCAGTGGTTAAAGTTGTATTTACAACACTGTTCCAGAAAAACTTTAACCCAAATATTCAGATGTGTCCAACACATTTTATGGAGGACTGTTTCATGATCCTAGTAGAGTAGACTACAATGACGGCTGTTCTTACTCACAGACTGTAAGTAAGTTTTTTATATTTAAAGAATTTGCCACTGACGATTCAAATGCGAGTTTTGAGCAGTGTAGAGTAGCGCTTGTTGTTTGTCGTTTCTCCGATCGCAACACGTAAAAAGACAGTATAAGGCTTATAATCCGTAATTATGTCCAAATGGATGCCAACAAAATGCCTCAGTATAAGGGTTTATGTTTTTGTCTCCTCGCTCCGGCCGGGACAAGGCGTCACAATATGGTAACATTTCCGTTACACGCTTGAGGTATTCGGCCAAGCACAACGCACTGGATAGCTGGCCAATCAGAGCACACCTCACTTTTCAAAAGCTTTGTAAAAATTGACGCGTTTCAGAAAGGCGGGGCATAGAGGAGAAACAATAATGTACAGTATGTGAAAAGTAAGTTTTTTTTTACTTTAAACCGCATAAACACATTTCATTACACCAAATACTCAAAATAATGTCCTTTTTAGCAACATCATATGACCCTTTTAAACCAACATTAATCAGCATAAATTAACTTCATTGCAGGATATATTAGGGCTGGGCAAATTTTTTATTTTATTGATTAATTTGAATGTACTGTTTGGCTACGATTATTTATTTTTTTTTAATAGAGGAATCAGAGTGTTTAATAAAATATTAGCAAACGTTACATTTAGACATGCTGAAAAAAAGATCTTAAGTAATTTGTTTTACATTTACACCATGTAGA
Organism: Sinocyclocheilus anophthalmus; assembly: GCA_018155175.1. Taxonomy (NCBI): domain Eukaryota; kingdom Metazoa; phylum Chordata; class Actinopteri; order Cypriniformes; family Cyprinidae; genus Sinocyclocheilus; species Sinocyclocheilus anophthalmus. The sequence continues at coordinate 33,054 of JADLZN010006680.1, read as the reverse complement.
CCACTTAATTTGTGCTGCACTTAGAATACAACTTTCTTTAACCATATGCTTAATAAAGAAAATGTTACAGAAATGTTGACGAGTAAATAATTTTAAACAGTTAAACGTTCTTTAAAAAAGCCTTTTTTTTAACATATCGCTCAACCCTAGGATGTGCGCTAAAAACACTCTGAACACCTTAGCAACCACAGAGCAATTCAATAAAAAGACTCTGAACATTGAATAAACCATAGAGCAATGTGCTAAAAACACTCTGAAAACCTTAGCAAACATATAGCAATGTGCTAAAAAAAACACTAGGTGAATTTCCTTGCATGCTACACTTAATATTATTCCAATAAAAAAATATGACAGAAATAGTGTGCTAGTTCAAATTCAGCATATAAACATCATGGCAACATCACTGCAACGCTCTGGCAACCAACCAACCAACATCCTAGTATTATGGAGGTAAACGCTAACCGCCTAACAGGAAACATTCCAGCAACTGACTATGTTATATGCAAAAGTTTTTTAACAGCTAGAAACAAATCGTTAAATTTTATGAGACATAATTTTGGTAATATTAGTATTTTATAAAAGTTGCAGATGTTTGGAAAAATCAATTATCAATTATTTAAATGTCCTTTAAACATTACACTTTTCAAGATGTTGCTTAAAGGTAAAAAAAAGCGCTACAGAATCTGAAGCCACAAAAATACCTCAACTGTGGGAAAATGGTGGGGGGGGGGGGGGGGGGGGGTGAGCGTCAGCGTGGCTATAAAACAAGATCAACATAGTTAACATAACATCACATTATTTACTATGCATATAGGTCCACAAAACAATGTTTATGCTGTTAACAATGCTGGGTTTTAAACAAGTTAATGCTTTGGTCTGTTTGCCCAAAATCAGCCTAGCCAAGTTGTAATAATTTACACTGTTTTACCTTATCTGTTATAGGTAACAATAATTATGACTAGTGTCAGCATGGTAAACTTTTGTAATGTAACGTTACTTCAAAGCAATCGTTTTCAACAAGTCAAAACAACAGTGGTATATAAGCTTCTTACCTGCTCATAAGACATATTTTTCAGATATCCGTCTCTCTTTTGTTATTGAGAGAGTTTTAATGTCACTAATGATATTTAAATGGCGAGCTCTTCAAGCCATCAGATTCTTCTGCGCATAATAGCGGAGCCGAAGCACAACTCACATAACAACATCAAATGTTACATATCATAGTTTAGCTTTAAAGTCTGTTCCTACAACCAAAATTGAACGTATGGAAAGTTTGTTAGGTGGGCAAAGAGTGTAAAAATGTAGTGTCAATTGTTTTATTGATTTAAATCTGACCAAATATAAATGCCAAGCAACCAGAATCTGTACATCAAATACTGAGTAAGTACAGTTGTGCAGTTTTGCTTCCACTACTGACTTGTTTTGCTAATGTTCAGTAATTTGTAATTTGCATCTCATTTATCCCATTCCTCCTTGTGGAATTCTGCTTCTTTTTTCCCTCTTATGAATTCTCTCTTTTCAATCTACATTACCGTCTTAATCCCAGCTCATTAAGGAATACTCTTGAAGTTCAAAACTTGCCTCCTTCCTGTCTTCACAGAATGATGGATAGACGAATTCCTTGTGTTTGGGCCAGAGGAGCTTGATTAAAAGCCACCTCTCCGACCCTCGATGAGTGTATGGAATAAACATGCCCACTGATTGCCTGGCCATTCCTCCCCCATTCATAATTGAAAGCTTTAATGTGTACCAAGTGCTTATTAATTAAAAGCATGAGGTGAAAGGCCCAAGGGGACATTATTTAGCCCTCATAAAAAAATTAATAATGTTATTTAATTGGTCTTCTTAATATGATCGCCACACACAAACCATAATGTAATAAAAACGCAAAGAAGCTGAGTCGTTAACTTACCGAGTGGATGTAGCATGTTTTGCATGCTGTTTATAAATTCATGATGCTTTATTCATATTTTAATTAAAGAGGGGGCACAAATTGTTTTCAAGATGAATTCCTGATCAGCAGTTATAATGCACAGCGTTCTTGATCAGTGAGACAAACTCAATGATGAGGTGAGGAAAGTCCATTCATCTTACTAAAGATGCAGACGTTTAGAGTAGATGAATACTGAGAGAGTCTCTCTATTTCTCTCTGTCTGTCTGTCGTCCTAACTTTAGTCGTTCACTTTTGGGGTGTAAAAGTACTAAAAATAGCAGACCCACTAACTAAACTATATGTTTTCAGTACTGAAACAGTAGCTCAGCTGTACTCAAAACAGTAAATTAATTCGGATTCATTTTAGTAAATTGTGCCACACGTGCATGCAGTCTTTTTTCTATAGTATTTAATTTTTTTCCAAAACATATATATTTAGTCATTCATCAGCATTACTGAGTAGATTACTTACAGTTGTAGTCTGTTACTAATTACAAATGACCTGATGAAAATGGGTGAGTAATGTAATCTAGATTAGTCATTTCAGGTCATGTATTCTGATTACTTGTAGAATCATTTTTGACCTAACTTTAAATGGGATTATTTTAAAAAGCTATAGAATCTATTCAATTCTTTGTATCAAACACACAAAATCATTAAAAAAAAAAAAAGAAAACACAAAATAAAAAAAAAAAAACAAACAAAAAAAAAAAAAAAAAAAAAGAAAACAAAAAAAAAAAATTAAAAAAAAACAAAAAAAAACAAAAAAAAAAAAAAAAAAAAAAAAAAAAAAATATTTATATGATTATTATTTTATGATTTAATTTATAGTTTATTTATTTTTTATATTTAAATTTAATTCCATTACTTCCAGGGTTTTCACTGATGTAAAATCAAGACCTTCGTGGGTTTGTGAAGTGATGAAAAGCTAATAATGAATTAAATCATAAAAATGTCAAATTAAAATGAATACGTTATTTAAAAAATATAAAATAAAACACCCAAATTTTAAATATTTTATTATTTTATTACCTGCATGTCAAAATGATCATCAACCAACATCACAGAACATGCAAATATGTTGTTAAATTATTGAAACATTAAATCTCAGGGGGAACTGTAATCCATAAAAAGTAATTGTACTCTGATGAGCATTGTAAAATGTAATTTAATCCAATTACAAGTACAAAAGTTTTGGAATCTGATTACGTAATACACATTACATATAATTAGTTACTACAAAGTACTGTTCATCAGCATGTTTTTGAGATATATCAACTGTAGTGTTTTAAGGTTAGTGATAATTAATCAGGCATTTATATCTGCCGACCTGTGTTGTCGGAAGTGGACTAGGATCTTTCCTACGTATTTAGTGTGAATTGTTCTCATCAAATTCTGTTTAATGCTGTCATCCTCACTCAGATCCCCATTGTTTTTGTGCCTGATCCCTCTTTTCAAAAGAGCAGTTTGAGTGTAGTTGAACTTTGAATTACGAGCAGCTTGCAGCTTGCAGCTTGACAAGCAACAGTTTCAAAGTAGCTTCCCCAACACTGGAGTTCCCCTCAGGGAACATTCTGAGAGCTAAACGCCTCCTGTTATGACTTGATTGACAAAGGCAAAACACAAGCGGAATGAGTTAAAAGGCATCAGTAAATATTTCAGTGATAGTTTTTGGTTTATTCACACTGACAATGAAATAATACATCACTAAATGCATTTCATTTTATAGAGAGAAAAAAGTCTGATGTGCAAAACTCAAAATCAAGTTTATATGGTGGTGCTTCATGTGCAAAACCTGCTGCTGCACAATACATAAAATACTACTAAATATTGTAATGACCTGGAGTGGTGTGGATTACTTGTTGATTATTGTGCTGTTTGGTTACACTTTATTTCGATAGTCCACTTTAGACATTCTACACTCTTAAAAATAAAGGTGCTTCACGATGCCATAGAAGAACCTTTTTGTCTAAATGGTTCCATAAAGAACCTTTAACATCTGAAGAACCTTTCTGTTTCACAAAAGGTTCTTTGTGGCAAAAGAAGGTTCTTCAGATTATAAAAAGGTAAGAAAGAGATGGTTCTTTAAAGAACCTTTGACTGAATGGTTATTTGTGGGAACCAAAAATGGTTCTTCTATGGCATCGCTTGAAGAACCTTTTGAAGCACCTTTATTTTGAAGAGTGTACTAACTGCAAGTAACTTTGTAACTACATGTCAACTAATTATCATTAATTTGCAACTACATGTCTACTAACTCTCAGAGTAGACTGTTAGGGTAGGTTTAGGGTTAGTAGAATAAGTTGACAAAGAAAGTGTTAGAAGTCTACTAACACTCTACTAACTACTAGTTGACATGTAGTTGCAAAGTTACTTACTGTTAATATAATGTCTAAAGTGGACTATCGAAATAAAGTGTTACCTAATGTTTTTTATCAGCTGTTTGGACTCTCATTCCAACGGCACCCATTCACTGCAGAGGAACCATTGTTGAGCAAGTGATGGAATGCAACATTTCTCCAAATTTGTTCAGATGAAGCAACAAAATCATCTACATCTTGGAAGTTCGGATGGGATTTCAATGGAATTTCAATTGAAAATAATTTTTAGCATTAGATATGTGACGCAAAAGAACTAGCCAGTAGTTACTAAGCCACTTCACGTTCCGATTTAAGTAAGAACTTACAAACGGTTGGTGCAACCCAACCCAGGCATTATGTGGTTGCTAAGTTGTTTTAGCGTTAGCTGGTTTTGACCCAAGTCAAAATAAACCACCTAGGGGTTAAATATGATCCTTAACCATACAAATGAGCAACTGTAATTGTGATGCTAATTTAGGGTGACCAAACATCCTCTTTTTCCCGGACACATCCTAGCCAGGAATTCTATATTGCCTAAAATAATGTGTTTGACTTGAAGCAGCGCTGCGCAGACTGATCGTTGTATGACATCAAAAGTACCGTGAGAGCTATAGAGAGCAGACAGCTCTTAATGCTTTTGAATCGCTCTTGCGGTACTTTGATGTCATACACCGATGCATCTGCACAGCACCTCTTCATATTAAATACACCTTATAAGTACGCTATTTTCACCACTTTGACCATTCTCTGTAGATTCCACCTTCTCAGGTGCCACGATTGGTCGATTATGTACAATGTTATTGGTCAAGGATCATTACCTTCAGCAAGTATGAAAACAGGAAGACAAAGCCAAAGCCTGAATATTTTAGGCAATATAGAAATCCTGGCCAGGATGTGTCTGGGAAAAAGAGGATATATGGTCACCCTAGCTAATTTAACCAAACACCACTACCGGAAATGGTGTAACAATCTCTAATCTTCACAAATCCCTTTGATCATTATTACTTTTAGTATATGAAAAAAATACTACTTAAGTAAAACAAAATACCTTAGGAGCTTTTTAAATAGTCTTTTTGAGTTATTATTACTTTCGAAACCATACAGAGTCCCGAGAGCGTTCCCTAGTTTGCTTTATCCTGTCAAGTGCATCAAAGCTAATTTGTTGTTGAAGGCATGAATGATACTCATTGGAACAAGACAAGTCCAATAAATACCTAAGATAATTAATAGCTTGTTGAAGGCAAGCTGCTTTGACACCGGCGCTTGTCACTTTGGATGACTTTCCTGTGTGCATGTGCTGCGAAATTCCCTCTGGATTTTCTCTTTTGTATGCTCAGGCATCTAGCATGGGCCTCAGCACACCTGGTGAAATTAAAAGATTTTGAAGAATTTCAATCATATCATAAGAGCCTTGCGTTAGTACATCGGATATGGGAGGAATGCGCTGGAGAAAGAGAAAAGAAAGAAGAAGAGGAGAGGGGGAGGATGAAGAAAGGCCAATGCCAGAGTAGAAAAATGGCACCTGGCCTAAGGGAAATCAAGGCTGTCTTCAACAGGATTACTCTTGGCACAATACGGACACAGTCTTGTTTGATGTCCCCCTCCCATCTGTCTTGTATGTAGTCTTTTATCTCACTCTAAAGTAATATAGTCTTCACTGCAATTCAATGACGGCCCAGCCGAGCCTGTCAGCCCAGGTTTGCTGGTTATCTCACACGGCAAGCCTCCATATGGTGTGTTTGTGTGCACGTGAGAGCGTGCGTCGGTATCTGTGCATGTGTAGGACAGGGAAAGGCGAGTGTGAGTGCCACATTGCATGTTCAAGGGTTTGAGTGCTGGTTTATCCTGTCTGTGATCTAAATGAGAACTCAGTACTGCTGATTGTGATAAGGATACAAGCATGATGGTATTCCTAAATGTCACAGACTTTCTAAAGAGAACTTGTATCCTAATTGGATGGAAGAAGAAGATAAACTACAACCTAACCCTGGAAATCAAGACTGACATATCTCTGCAAATGGTAGCAATTTAGCCAGTGACTGACAGCCTTGTTTCTTTTTGAGCCTCTTTTGCTAAGAAGAGAAGCCGGGAGTGATGCACAGAACCATTTAAATAGCACTCGCTCACACAGTTGATGATAGAGATGTTGAAACTGCAGAAAAACAAAACGACATAGTTAAAAAAAACAGTACTGCAAGTAAAGGAGCTTACCTATTTTTGAAGTGGACCAAATATCAGCTTCATAGTTCTCCTTGAAACTGTGTTAGGACCAAATGATGAACTTGGTGTGTACTCAAGGTCTCGCAAGCTTGATGTAGCCATCGCATGTTCTTCTCTGTGAAGTCCATAAGACTGTACGGTGTACTACTTGATTGTTTATTATTAGTTCCAGTCCTTGAATCTGATTTGTTGTGCAGTATTCAAAAAGTGCTGATAACAGTTCAAATGTCAAAGACTCAAGTTCAAAAGACTCAATTTGTGCATTTCAGTGACTATCACTACATGTTAGTAAATGGTTACCCCAGTAGGTGGCGACAAGTGACTCTTTATAAGGGAGTCATTGAATCATCCACTCAACCAATTTGTTCAAAAACATAATTCATGCGACTGGCTGTTTGTTTAGTGGTGGGGTTAGGATTGGATATTTATGTATACTATTTTCCTAAAAAGCATGTACTTTCATTAATTTTGAGCATTGATGGAAAATAGGCAGGTACTCACTATTTTTTTTAACTCAATTTCAATGTTGTGTTTACTTGATAGAACTGTTTTAAAAAAGCAATATCAAACTTGGTATCGTGCAGTTGGTCTGAATATCAGCACACATCAATATTGTTTAAATATCATCAAATGTAATAAAATACTTTGGAATTGAACTGGTACTTATACTACACTGATATACCCAACAATGCCAGTAATAGACCTCTCGCTTTAAAGTAAAGGCTTTTGTGACCCTATATTAATCTATATTCCTTGATGATGTCACATAACTTTCTTGACTCTGTATCTAATTTAACTGTACTACTTAAGTCATTAACATTTGCCCTTTAAATTGCACCATTTCCAGTGTCAAATATTTAATTGTAGAAGAAATGAATGAGTGGGCTTTTTACACACGATTAATCACAAACTAAATATTTCTGTAAAAGGTCAAAACTTCATGCCCAGTTGGACTTCCACCCAAAACTGTCCTACGTGTGTAGGACAAAAACATGATCTGGCACGGATTCTAATGGGACTTATTTCCCTGCTTCGGCAGTCACAGTAAAGTCAGTAGTGGCTCCATCTCAAAACAATAATATCCAAATATGATGACATTCTGGAGTTGTTTACATTGATAGTCCACACTTGTGCTGCAATAGACTTTATTTTGACTGTTCAGTCATTAAAAGCAAAAGCATCAGGGCGATGAAACAGCATGACAACTTTACACGGGTCCAAAACAGCATCTGTTGGTTCATTTTCCACCAATTTTACTTTTTCCACTGTTGGGGCATATAAAACAGAACATACACACAAACCGGACACAAACGCACACACAGCCCCTTGCCACAAACTTCTCTGCCTGCCTATAAAGAAAACAGTCGTTTCAAAGGCCGCATTGATTTCTCAGCATATATTGTGATAAAATGAGTTCCTCTCTTGTGGCCCCTAACAGCCCTATTTGAACCCCTCTTATTTGGCAGAGGCATAGAGGGACGGTAAATAGATCTGGGAGTCCAGAAGGGTGAAGGCGGCCATCCAGGACAACTCAAGGACAATCATACCTACCGAATTTTGAAGGTACAGCCTTAAATGCAATGCTGGCTGACTCAAGGAGGCCTTATGGTTTTAAAAAGAGAAAGAATATAATCAGATTTTGTTTTTGTTGTTTTAAATGCAGTTGCAATTGAACAGAAATTGAGATCAAAGATGAAGTGTGCAATTTTTATAAATATTGGTCTATACCAGGGGTGTCAAACTCACTTCCTGTAGCCCTGCAGAGTTTAGATTCAACCCTAATTAAACACACCTGATCCAACTAATCAAGTCCTTCAGGCTTATTTGAAAACTACATGGTATGTGTGTTGGAGCAGGGTTGGAACAAAACTCTGCAGGGATCCGGCCCTCCACGAATTGAGTTTGACAACACTGGCCTATGCAGTTTAATGTGCATCTGTTTGACCAAACTATAGAGGACGGGAGAAAGAGTATTTTTAGGGACCAAGCACCAAAGGTGCGTACGCACCTATTGTAATCATTGGCGTTCTTGGCTCAGATCATCTGGCAAAAGGTTATGGAATTCAAGTTGATTAGTTAAACCGTTCTCGGAAAATGCAAATTTGATGAAGAGCATATCAAAATGGATGTAAGGCTATATATCCACAACGCTTTAGTGTATTGAGTGTAACTTGGTGTGTGTTATAATAACCATGACCTGGGGGTACCTGCACAGTTTTGGCACACCGCCACCTCGTGGTCAGGAGATATTAAAAAGGGTTATTTTTGTTTATAACTTCTGAATGGTTTGGCCCAATTCACAATCTGATCTCTTTAGATTCGGTGCAACATACCAAGTTGAACAATACCCAATTTTCCCGTGTCAGCCATTTTAAATTTAGCTGTAAAAGGCTGTATTTTATGAACACGTTGATGTATTGTTAAGAAACTCGCAACACGCCCGGGCGCATGGTCTAAATGAGTTGTCCCTATCCCTACTTCATCTCCCATCCCCTTTAAAAGCCAGTTGCGCTCGCGCCATGGCGGATTAGCTATTTACATGGCGGAATGTAATTTTTCATTTTTAAAACTGTTTGTGTGCTGCTGCGCGTGCGTCCCTGTGTGTGTAATAAGAAAAGTGTACGGGCGTTGTGCACCCGCCTATAGACGCATATTACTAACGCGTTCTTTAAAATATTGCGCAAGACTTTTGACCAGGTTTTTGTTGGTCAATGTCACAGTCTATTTTCAGTTCCTCAAAATAGCAACGCGCCAATAATGTGCATGAACACACCTCTTTTTTAGACCAGCATGCCCATGGGCTCACAAATGGGTGCAAATGCATTTGCTATTTAAACAACGTGGTGCAGGACGGGAAAATGAGAACTGCGTCGAGCTGAAACTACCAAAAACACTTGCGCCACATTGCGCCTGGTGTATGATAGGGCCCCTATGTGTGTCATTGTCACACATTGTCACCTCACACTGACCAGACCGCATCAATTTGGTAACAATGCCACCTATTGGTCAAAATAAACCAAACATAAATCATTGTACCAATGATTGGATTATTAGACTTTTCAGCTAGTTTGAGTAAAATGACCTTAAAATGTCTTTAATGACTAGTTGCATTTGGTCTGATCCTCCCTGCCATCCTTGCTTCTCAGTTTGCCTCTTTTGTGCTTTGCCCCTTAATTGCTGCTTGCAGCTATATTTGTATTTAATTTTGCAATTGGTGGACCAGTGCACTTTATATGGAGCTACATCGGTGCTGCGGTCTGAATATTCATTGAATATTATAGTTTTAAACTGTTCAGCCTCATGTTGTATGATCTCAAATAAAACCACAAGGAACATACCACCATTTCAGAAACTTTATCTCCACCACAGTTATGAAAATGAATTGAAGAATCACTCTTTTTAAGAGCGTTTTAGTGCTCAGTTCTTTGTCTTTAATGAAGAGATGTCCAGGCCACATTGGTTTATCCAAGCGGTTTATCATGATCTATGTATCTTTGATTTTGATGCAATAGAAAACCAATCATCTGTGGCACTACGCCAGGCAAAGCATTAGTCATCATGCCTTTGACATCATCAGCGAATTGAGTCATTTGTTTAAATTAAAATCATTCATTTGTAAATATACACTTATAGGCAAAAGGCATTCACAGGCTCATATTTTGATCTATGAAAGAATAAAACAATGCTGCCTTAGTGATTTAGAAATATGACTGAATGTGGGTTCACAAATCTGAATATTTTGGCTCAAGGTCAGCAATGAAAAGATATTTTCACTGAGAAATTATTGCTGCTTCATAAGGCCATGACATATTAATAGTGACGAATGACAAGCTAATTACATAACATTAAAAGACATTATGCATGCACAAGTTAAACAAGTTCTCATGCTGCCATCTCCCCTGTGCTTTGGTGTAAGATGCAATAAAGCCATCACATCATCTTCTTGTTGTTTGCAATGCATATAATGTTGTTTCAAATTCAGTTCAATTTCATAGGCTATTTAATTCAACATAAAGCTCACAAAACTGCAGACTCAATCATTAGGCAAAGACATAATATGAACAGCTGTGGAATTAAAACGGTGTAGTATTGTAGGAATGGACAAACTCCAGTAATAAAATATATCAATCACTAACAAATCAATCCAATATAATTATGTTTGATGATTTTGATTAGCATCAATCACTAACTAATCAATACAACTTCAAGATTAGTGGTCACTAACACCATAGACTTCCATTTAAAAACATAAATCACATAATTTGCGCAAAAGTTCATATTTTCCAGTATTTTTGTTTGATTGTGAGTGTCTTTTGTATTTTAGGACATAAAAACAAAATAAAAGAAAGGAAATTATTTGGGACAGAATAGATTTTTCCCAATCTGTTTCATCTACATAAGCAATTAAATATGGACAATGTTAACGATGCAACCTAAATGATCATTTAAATAATGATTTTTTTTATTGACAAAACACATGGAAATAGTATAAAGTAGGTTATAAGATTATATATAATAATATTTGGTTATAAATAGTAGGCATGCAACTGTAGCATTGATATCAAAATTAACTAATCTGCACATTTATTCAGAGGATAGCACCGGTTTTGAGAGCTTATATGGAATTGCAAGTTGAATGATTTGTAATCTAGTCATTTGGGTCGATCAATGTGGCTGCATCTTACTGAGACGAGTGCTATTATCCATGTCTTACTGAGAGAGAGATGTAATGTGACATGCCTTCATGTCAGTACCAACATTAAACTGATTGAAGAGCTGCATATGCTTATAATCCTTATCATTACACACTTCCTTAGCCAAAAAAGTGTGCAATTCTAACATCCTGAACAGCCTAAAATGTGATATTTTGATATTTGATATTTCTCTAATAGTGTACAATGATTGAACTGCTTAAGACAATAACCATCCACCAAAATACCATCTTCTTCCTAATTCTTACCTAATTAACAGTATGGCATAAGAACTTGATTTGACCACCGTTAGTCCTTAAAACTGCAATGCCTGGCCTAGAACCAGTGTCCTGGGTTTGCTGTCTCTTGCACTTTCAAAAGGATGAAACTGGCCTCTGATCAGTACTGAGGTGCACACAGTCTTAACCTGATATGGAGCATATAGAGATGGAGACTGAATGGTGATGTGAGTGTCGGGAAGCTGAAATTAGAGGCGAGAACTCCATTAATCGCAGCAGAGCGGATCATAGAAAGGTCTGACACTAAACCCCTCCACATCACACACTGATCTGATCTAACAGCTCATGCTCCACTGCCAAACAGACAGAGAGACAGATCCCTGAGACATCAACTTAGTGCCAGTTTCAGTTCAGGACAATACCTATAATGCTAACTATACACTCTAAAAAATGCTGGGTTAAATACAACCCAGTGCTGGGTAAAATAGGGACAAACCCAGCAATTGGGTTGTTTTGACCAAGCGGTTGGGTTAAATGTTTAAACCAACCTTCTGGGTAGTAACCCAACCGCTGGGTCAAAACAAACCAATAGCTGGGTTTGTCCCTTTTTAACCCAGCGCTGGGTTACATTTAACCCAGCATTTTTTAGAGTGTAGTAGGTGAAACAATGGATTTTTATTAATAGGTTTCGGTATTAAATGAGATGTTCAATTGTAATCTGCATTTTCTCACATCATACAATTTTTGGATTTATTTTTTCAATGATCTCATCCCAATGATTTATTGGATTGCATTTTCTGCAAAGGATACATCCTGCCTTAAAATTTGGCCAAATGATGTATCTGAGGCGGCAGCATAATTAAGTTGCCTTTTGGGTCCTCGTGTCGGGAGATGAATGGCAAAGCATCTATTAACTCTGGCAACTTTCCATTAAATGATAATGGCACTTCAGACTTCAGGACACAAATTTATCCTTCAAATTTGAGATGATAAAGTTAAAGCCCTTCACCTCAGCAGTTGTTCGGAGACCCCTGATGGCGTCTGTTCCCTTGCTGACGTCTATTAGACACCGTTAGGCAAAGTTGTCTTTGCTTCCTGAGAAGTTTGCTCTGTCGTACCACACTGCACTGATGACAACTGATGATTCATAGGCAGCGACACTTTGACAGATGGACAGATTTGAGGTATTTTGGGGACTTCATCCTTGATGCAGGTGGCAAAATGAAAAACATTTTTCATTCTAGCTGTGTGGGGTGGTTTTGTGCGCACATATGCGTATGCCGGCTGTGTTTTAAGTTGCATCAGCACTGTCAAGTGTCAATAGTGCACTCAGTGTGAGAGAAGGAGTTGTGCTTGTCTATGTGAGTAAGAGAGAGAATGGGACTGTTTGCATAAAATTGGGCTATCTATATTGATCCTCTCTGTCATATCCACATTTCAACAAAGTGCTTTATATCCACAATGGCTCAAAGTAGTGGATCCCGACATGTATGCACTTCACAAGTCATGCATTAGATATAACCGTCGCTGTGCATGCAGACAGAGAGAGAGCACGAGGGAAGAGTCAGTGGATTGGCTGTCTTGGGTATTCGCAACAGTCGGAATCGCTTCCCTCTTCTCCTGCTTTTGATATCTTAAGTGCTTTATTCCATCACATGTTCCTGTCGCATGTGATGTGTGGACACACATGGGACACTTGCTGCTTCTGCTACAGAATTCCCTGATGCCATCGCACACTCACACTCTAAACATCTCTAGAGTTGTAATAACAAAAACATACAACAAATATTGCCGTATTTCTAACTAGGGCTGGATTGAAAATATTGATTGATTTTAATCAATTCTCATTTTGATGAACCAATATCGATTCAAAATCCCAAGAATTGTTCTTTTAGTCCATGCTGTTTTCAGCTGATGTGTGAACAAAACTCAACCAAAAATGATTTGCAGCACACCTCCCATCCAATAAATTGCAATAAGCTTTGTGCTTTGTTATTTTTGATATGCAACAAAATCTCAGCTTTCAAATTCTGTCAATTATATTATGAAACTCAAACAATAGTGGGTTCTAGATTTGTATAGTTGCTTTTTTGTTTTGAACTCTTGTTTTTCTTTGTTTTCACACACTTTGTCTACTTTTGACACCCCCAAACCCGCAGAAAGAGGTCAATAAAACAAATATATACATTGTGTATATACAGTACTATATAGTATATTCTATTATATATATATATATATATATCGATATATATATATATATAAGCAGTGTGTCCATGCAACTAACATTTACCTCAAAGCCATTCATTGACCTAGAAAAATTCAAATGAATTGAACCGAGATTGGAATTTAATCAAATCCCAAGCTTGTGAATCGAATCATGAAATTTGCGGCCTTATCGCTTCTAGGGGTCAAGGTTCGGCTAGTTAACACAACCCAGATTCCTGCGAAGCAAATCATCTCTCTACTCTTTCTGAAGGCCACTGAACAGTGAACTGACAAAATTATTTATCTGCAAGCAACACACTCAATTAATCATTAATATTTCATTATATTATAGGAGATGTTTTACCATTGGTAATTTATTTTGAAGGGCTCTTAAAAGCATGACTTACATTTGAAATTTTTGTTGATATGTTTTCTGATATTAACTGGAAAAATGGCTTTAGCTAAATAAATAAATACTGTATGTCATTAATAATTTTGTTCCATTTTACATCAATTTGCCCTTTGCAGTTATGCAGGCTGTTTGATTTAGACTTTCAGCATTGAAGCTCTGTCCCTGGTCAGGAAATAGAAAGTTTGCGGTTTAATTTATGTTCTCCTCTCATACCTCTAAACATCTCTTTGCACCACTCTGTTCCTTCACAACTAATTGTTCCCTGTAAATGTGCCCAATGTGCCATTCACTCTGTCTACCTAACCAAATAACCTTTCCAGTTAATAAATGAAGACACAGTGCAAAACAGTCTCTGTAAAGTGATCCACTAGAGGGCATTCCCAAATAATCCAGACAAGTGCTGTCATTTATCTAGAGGGATGGTCAGTGTGCCTTTGTGTGTGTGTGTGTGTGTGTGTGTGTTTTGAATGCTTATGCTGTGGATATTTAAAGTCCTTTTTTAAAAGTCTATCACTGACTGGAGGTTGTTGGTTTTCTGAACCACTGGTGCAACATCACCCACTGAGCATCTAATGGATTGTTCCAATGAATAACACTCTTGGTGGTGTAGAGTGGAGTGTGTGTTTGTGTTGAAACACATTGCTATCATTCAGAAAAAGTAGAAGAGAAAGATGGGGGAAGACGGGAGGAATACTCATGTGATTTTATATGATGTGATAAAGCATGCATAATTTTAAAGATGATTTCAGTGGATTATGAGTATTGTTATTATGAGTTCAACTAGCATTTAAAGTGATAATTTGCCCCCCCCCCAAAAAAAAAATTCTATCATTATTTACTTATGTCAGTCCATTTTTTCTTCTTATTTCAGTGAAACACAAAAAGGTTCAGAAAAGGGGTTTTCACAGCGATGAACCACTTTTTGTTCCCCAAAGAACCTTTCAGTGTGCAGTTCTTAAGAGAACCATTTTTTTTCTTAGTTTGAGGTGCATTTTGATAATCTAACAACCCTTTTTCCACTATAAAAGAACCTTTTGTGCAATAAAAGGTTCCATGTTAAGAGATGAGGGGTCTGTTGATATATAATTATGTAACTGATTTTATTCCTAAAAACATGTTGAAAGATTTTTTTTCAGGCTGTTGACAGTATTTTCTGATTTATGGAATGATAAAAAGAGATATCCAAAATCCACTTTGTAAAAACCGAAAACACGAATTTTCAACCTGGTTTTATCCAATGTTCGGATTATGCAAATTAGAGCACATTTATTTAGATAATGCATCATTTGCATATTTAAATATAGCATTTTAGAAAACTTGTAATGTGCCGTGATTAATCAAGTGGTGAACACTACAAAAAGGTTCCTTAACGAAGAGGACTTTTTTTGATGTGTATGATGTCTTTTGGAGAGTGTGAAGTTTCAGAAGTAAATGAAGACTCTGCATAGAGTAGATTGGTTGCCGACTGAGGCTTGTAGGCAAAGGATTGTCTGTAAATGCTGGCAACGGGTTACTGGTCGTTTTGGAGAACACATCCTTAAAAGGGATAGTTCACTCCATTTTACTCAACCTCAGTTGTTCCAAATCGTTATGAGAGGCTTTTTTTCTCTGTTGCCCGTATAGCCACTGACTTCCATAGTATTTTTTTCCCTACTTTGGAAGTCAGTGGCTATTGTCAACTGTTTCCAACATTCTTCAAAATATCTTCTTTTGTGTTTACCAGTTTTCATTTTTGAGGACATTTTTTTGCATAACGAACTATCCCTTTACAGGTGCTTTATGTAATTTTTTGTTTGTACTAAAGCATAAAAATACCATAATGTGTTTGCAGATATTTAGGAAACATGCTAAGTTCACATACTTGTTTCTCCAAAAAAAACACCCTACATCCAGTTATTCTACTTTGAAATGTGCGTTCCATGTCCTAATGTCTGTTTGTTTTGATCTGTGTGACTCCACTCTCTGCCAATTTACCCAATTGTATTTTGACAGCCCGGGTTGCCAGTTGGTGAAAAACACCGTATTGCAGCCATGGGAGCCAGCAAATGAACTTGGTGAGAGATCACAGATTCTACTCTAAAATCCTGGGCATCCATCTAACAAGCTCTGTGACCAGAGGTATATTAAAATGTGTATAAATCAACTTACAGTGTAAAGCCTCGTACACACCAGGGCGATTATCGTGCACGCTTCTCGCCAACGTTTTTCGACACGTCTTTTGTGTTCATACCCAAGTGATTTTCGCTGGCAATGAGCCGAGGGAACGTGCAAATTCACTACCTGACATTAGATGGTGCTTAATGAAAAACAGAAATACACCGGTACACATCGAATCCTGTTTGATCTGCAATTCCTCTCCATAACAACTCCCTCTTATCGAGATTTTTGTAGTCGCTGTCGCGTTTGTCATAAAGCCATTTGTGTTCAGACACCAATGAGACCAGCAGCTATACATTCATCTTGCCTCGATGCACCTTCTTGGTCTACTTACTTCCTCTTCGTCGTTAGGTATAAATGTGTGCTCAGCAAGACCGTTTTGTACTTGAGCGCCACCAAGTCGTGTTTTACTGTAACTTCAGCAGCTCCAGGCACGTGAACAAAAGCGGCAATCTCATTGGTCGGCCAGTTTATAATGCGGTGCGTCAAACCAAAAAAATAAGCCTGAGGCATTTTTTTTTTTATTACGCTTTTACGCCTCGCGTTTTGCGCATCGGTGTGCACACTTACATTGGCGCCCTTTGTTTAGTCACGAGGCGTTAAACGTTGGCGACAGTCATGCGCGATTTTCATCCTGGTGTGAACAAGCCTTAAGGCTCGTCGCATTCCATTGTCAATTGCGCCCATTTCTGTTGAATGTCCTCAATCTGGCAACCTGCTTGAGCATCGGGTAAAATGCATCATTGTAAAATGCACTCGTAATGCACAATACCCGAGGCTGTTTCATTAAGTACAATTTTAGCATGTACTCTGCAGCTCTGCATTATAATGGCTGCTTTGCAAACAAAGACTTGATTTGAAGTAAATTTTCTCCGGTTGAGACAATAATGTCCCAAAGCTATTACTGGCAACAGCGCTCAGTATGTAGTGACCATGCAAACTACACTTTTAAGTCATCGTTGGGACATTGCACTAAATTAATTAAGGAGGGTCTATAATACCTGAAGAAAGATATCTGTCAGCATTCCCATTCATCTGGCAGTTGCTTCACTAGTAAAGAATCCCAGATAACCAGCAAAGCATGACCCCTTGAGTTGTTCAACACAACAAATATTACACGAGTGTCTCAGAATTAGACATATTCAACACTATTACAGCAACAAAAACTAATGCACGCTTCGAATTATGCGCCTTCCTAATCATGGAGTCCATTGACAATATAATCATAGCACAATCAGGTTGTGAATCACAGGCAATTTGCTAAGTATCACGACATCTTTAAGGGGTTGTCTCAATTGACAATTTGCAGACAGCTGCCTGAAAAGGGGCCAATTAAGCTAATGAGGGGGTGGATTCTAGGTATCCAAGACTGCATTTTGAAACCACTATACTCACTTTGTACAGATGAAGCAAACGTTAGTGCTGTGCTAGCACTGAAACACCTGGAAAAGGAAACTGAATATAATATTTAGCACAATTTGATTCAGTTCCAGACTGAACAACACGTGTCAAATTATCCAAAATCTAACGCAGACTGTATATCCTGATGTCCATTTCTAAATTACTGTAGAAGAGAAGGCTAAAGGTTCACATTTAAATCTAACTTTTTAAAGTTATTTATTAATATTATTACTATTAAATTAAACGATTATTATATTGCATTTTACCAACAACTCAAAAAGACTATTTCCTCTTCCCTCTAAAATACCATTAATATAATTAATTAATTAGTATCATTATAATTATTGTGTTGTTGTTAACATTTTGCTGATCAGCCAGATAGAGCTTGTTATGAAATGGAACATTTCTGAATAAATTTTAACACATTTCTTATTGAATTGGAGTTTAGATGTTCACAGTAAACTCATATTATTCGAACACTTATTTTTATAAGGAGTCATAGTTTACCCCGCTTCTTATTACTTTTTGAAAATGTGCAATGAGAGCTATTTTGCTGACATAAGTTGATACCCTCTGCTAAACCCATATTGAATTGGATGAGTAATTCCAGGATTGGAAATGTAAAAATAAATGCATACAAGGCTTTCACAAATGTGCTGCATTCTCCCCTCGGTCTTCAAATATGTGGATAACAGCAAAAATTATTTATACATATTAATGCCCAGTGCCAGTTTATTTCTCAAAAATAGAGACAAAAAACATAACTCGCATAAAACGCTTTTCTTCAGAAAGTGTCTGTCTTGAATGTGAACTAATCTACTAATCGGTTTTTAAATGCAATTTATTTTGAGTTGACTAACAGAATAAATGGGTGACTGATATCTGCAAAGCGTAAAAAAGAAATACAGTCAGTTGAAATACTGAAGACAAGGTCTACCACAACAAACTGGTATCAACGAAAGTAAACACAATGGAATACAAATGACCATGGAAATATTAATTAGTCAGCATTGGGTTGTCATGCTGTGGAAGATTTTCAAATGTTACAGTACATGCCCTACATATCTCCCTGTGTTCTTCAGAAATCCTTTGTCAAGTTGCTGTTGGACGTCTCCCAAACCCCTCAGGCTTATTGGTACTGTGCGTCTGCAGAACTAATAGAGGACAATCGAAGATATCAAGGCATTTTGGAACAGTGCTAAGTACAGAAAGTGTGGTCGCATTGGTCACTCAAAGTGAACTGCTGTTAAATTTACTACAACCATCAAGAACTGAAGTGATTTCTGTTACCACCAATTGAGGTGACAGACATATGGCCTGCTGCAGCAGTCAGACTGAGTCAAAAGAATTTTATGCAGACCATTATTTAGAATTAATAGAGCATATCTAAGACATTTTGTGATCTTGCAGTTTCTTCCCAGTAAAAGGTGGAGTTGAAGGTTTTTCAAATAATTGGAGTCACAACTCTATCCATAAACAGTTTAAAATTGACACAATACAATCTAGACTACACTTATTTTGGTGTGTATGTTGGTCAATGTAAATAATGTACTTGATTTGAGAGAAGTCAATCTGAGAACCTGAAATCTATTATGCCCTTCATCAGTCTCTCCAGATTCTGGCCTTGCCCTCTAGCTGCACACATTTTCAGCTATTACAACTCGGTTTTAGAAAGGAAATGTCAGAATTCACTTTGCAGTTGTTGCTGGCACCTCTTGTCCCTGTCCAGTGTGATCCAGGCCACTCGACAAATGAAGCTTAGCTTTAGCTAAAGCATGGCACAGACAGTTTAGTATGCAAAGAGTTAAAGCATAGAGGTTAATCAGCTGGAGGCAAAGCGTAGCTCATTGCTGATAAGACTGTTTGTGAATTGATTTGGTTATGCTTCACTGATAGTAACAGGAGCCAGCCTTTGTTTCAGAGACACACAATGTCAATGTCCTCTTCAGCTCTGATGTGGAAGGGTCAGGTTTACACTTGAAGGTCAGACAAGAAAAGAAGGTGGAGACATAGGTTTATCTATTTTATCCTGGTCCAACTAGTATACTCAAGGGGTCAAGGTTTGGCTGGCTATGGCCAAGTAAGCTTCTGGTAAATGATGTAAAACTATCTGTCTGCTAAGCACATCTTTCTCCACTAACAGCCATTCAAATGTAGCCATGTGACCTAATGAAATAACTTTTTTTTTTTGCAAGCAATATATTCCACTGAATAGTGCTATTTTTTTCTACCATTTTTTTCCCTGTTTGCGGACATAATTTATGAGAAGTACACTTTAGCATACTTTAAGAAAAAGAATAGTATTTATTAGAGAAATAATATACTTTAAACTAATATCCTTAAATGTGGTCTGTAATATTTTTGGACCCTTAATTTGCAAGTTAATTGTAATTAAACAAACAAATGTATTATAGTTAATTTTATATTAAATGCCATTTAAAATAAACACTTTAGAGTGCTCATTTTTACCAACTTTATTTGGACATAATTACATATTTATATCTACTTTCACCATTATGTCAATTGTTTATGAAATTTTGGTCAAAGTGTACTGTTGAATGTTTTAAAAAGCATTTATGGTAAATTAAATACATTTTAATGTCATTTCTGTGAAAGTTTCTGCTTCATGCATTTCATTCATGTATTAAATGTATTTGTTATCATAAAGTTAATACATTTAAAAATATATTAACTTTAAATGTAATATTGAATAACAGACTGCAGTTCAAATTACAATTGAGTACTTTATTATGTGCTTTAGTATGCTAATTGCACTGATAAATAAGTGTGCTTTAATGCACAACAAAAGATTCAAACGATGATTTAAAATACATTTTAAAGTAAAATATTTCATTTGACATTAAACGTGCACTTTTTTTGTGTTAAAAAGATGAAAGTGCCTGTTTTTACGTACACTAAAGAGTTCGATTTCATTAAATATTATACTTTTTTTACACTTTCAATATTTGAAGTGCACTGCAAGTGTTCATTTAATACAATTAAACACACTCCTTTTTAACAAGGGACAATGCAGCCTCGTCACCATTTTAGTCACAATTTAGTCTTAATTTACATAAACTGCTCTGACCTATGTTTGGTCTACAAAATTTCTTGAGAGGTGAAACTGGTTTCCACCAGTTGTGATTGAGCCAGCGGTGCCTTTCAGGAATGGAGAGGTGAACTTTACACTCAGTGGCTTCCAAATAACCATGATGCGAGCACAGTATCCAATTCAATTAACATTGCCATGTAACCTTGACTAAAGTTTTGAATCATTTGATTAGTCTACCTTTAAACCTGCTCAATGGGTTTAATGGGATTGTATCACTTGTGAAATAGGGATTCTGGACAGACGGCTCTGCTGAGTCAGGGGATGAATAATTTTTTTGCGTCTGACCTCATGTCACATTTCTCTGACCATTAGTTTGTTCAATCAGTTAAAACAAAGCGTGGGCAGATGCCCTTTTCTTTGTTCTCAATGAGAATTTGTCCCCAGAATACTCCTGCATGGTGATAAAATGGTGTTATTAAAAACATTTCAAGAGGGGGCTAATAAAACAAGTTTAAATAAGCAGGATACGAATCACCTATTTAAGCTCATGAATCTGCGCCAAATGATGAAATTTATTAGGTTGTGGGGTGGCGATTTTAAATGTGTTGCTCCATGAATACCAACCTGAGATCAGTGGAACTGAGAGAGAAAGAGGAAAAACAACAGAGCATTGACCAAGCAGAAAGAACAGGCTCAATTATCATAAACATCCGGCCCGGCACTTGCTCGGACTGTAAATGCCTGCAGCCGGCTCATCAACATTCAGTGGACCTGCCAGATTACCCAGGGCACTCTGTAATTTGCAGTAAAGAATAAAGCTGACGGCAAAACAAAAACAAATATGAGATGATACAAATTAGGAGTGCACCCTGTTAGTCTGTCAGCGCTGTAAATTTCCAGCGTGTAAAAATGCCAGTCCTACGCAAGAGCATGAGGGAATTAATGAGCTATCCGTCTGTGTTACTTTATTCCCTCGCAATGCTGGCATCTCCCAAACAGCGGTGAATCAATCTGCCTTTATGGTAATGATGCTTCAATGCTTGAAATTATTACATTAAATGGATTGCATTCGTTTGGAGTGTATGAAGGCACGCGATGTGTTTGTTCATGCGTCACATCCTCCTCACAGGTTTTGGATGACTGTGTCTTTACTTTTCTTCATACCACATCTGTTTGTGACTAGATGCCTTCACACTACTTGCCTTCACAGACCATTAAACCATATATCTGATAAAAGTGCCAGACTGTTGTTTGGATTATTTTATCACATGAATAAATGTATGCCTCCAGAAGTTTGGGATGCCATTATATTAATTAGAAATTTTAACAAGGCCAGATGAATGTACTTTTTTAGGCAGCAGAATCTGTCCAGACACATTAGGGATGGTAATTGACATAAAACTGAAAATTATATATATGATATATATAATATATATATATATATATATATATATATATATATTAGTAGCTATATATTGCTGAAATTCTTTATAGAACTATAAAGAAATTAAAGAAATATTAAAAACGGAGACGTTGTGTCGAAGTTCTGACACTGGGGGTCGCACTTGGGAGCCCAGACACCTCTGACATCATTGAGAAAAAGGCCAATGACAATTGATGAGCAAATTTTGCATAGTTGGCCCCGCCCGGGATATCCGGGTATAAATAGGCCAGCGTGGCATTTGCTCACTCGTTTTGTTCTGAGAAGTCTAGAAGCATCTCAACCCCCTAAGAATCAGTTCAGAGTTGTGGCATAAGGGACACATTTTCATACCCTCCATCAGGGAACGGGGGTTACCGTACATAACCGAGACGTTCCCTTTCACAAAAAAATCCTGTCACTTCGACGTTGTGTCAAAGTTCCGACACTAGGGGTCAGCCAACTAGTGCCTTTTCTCATTCTGAGAAAAACAAGAATAAATGGGAAAGTCCTAGTTGTAACATTGGGGAAGTGTTTGTTTTCCCAAGTGGGAAAAGAACAGTACGGACACTACATCCTACCCGAAGGGGAGATAACGTGGAGATACATCCTATGGACTCACTAAAAGGGAGTACTACATAGGAAAGGTTTCTGTAGTGGGCTCTGCATAAGGGGAGAAGTACCAAGCACAGAAGCAAGCAACAGACTGACTGTCTGTCCAGGGGAAACACTGAATTCTGTTTAACAGAGCAGTGGACTAATACACATATGAGGCTGCCAATGTGAGCCACAATATATGGAGCACTAATCCATTAAGCGAGTTCACTCGAGGGATACTCACTCGTAATGGATTCTTATAGCTAGTTTCTTCACTAAACTCCGCTACGTAAGGGAGTGCTTGAGTGATGGAAGGGTAGTTCAGGGTTCATAAGAAGGAACTGAACTGGACTCAATAAGCGCACATTATCACCTCAGAGAGGGGAAGGTGCTAAATACAAGCTCTACTCCCTACCAGCCGCCTGAGTTCAAGAACTAATGCTCACAACTCTGGATGAAACTGGTTCCTTTCGCAGATTGTATAATCTGGCATTTGTATTAGGTATAGCCCAACCTGCAGCTCTGTAAATGTCTGGAGACAGCATTCCCTTTCTGCTATCCTCCAAGCAGACAAAGAGCTGTTCAGATAATCCGAAACTCTGTGTGTATTCCAGATAGATGCGCAGGGCTTGCACTGGACACAACAGAGACCGGGTTAGGTTCCCCTTCCTGCGGGGGGATAGCTTGCAGGGTTACCACCTGATCCCTGAAGGAGTGGTGGGAACCTTGGGCACATGTCCAGGCCGGGGTCTCAGGACAACATGAGAATCTGCCAGCCCAAATTCTAGGCATGATTTGTTAATGGAGAGGGCTTGGAGATCCCCCACCCTCTTAACAGAAGTGAGTGCAGTCAGGAGGGCCATCTTCATAGAGAGGGCATTGAACTCAACTGACTGAAGGGGCTCAAACGGATCTCTCTGTAAAGCCTGAAGGACCACCTGGAGGTCCCAAGGGGCATGAGCATTGCCTTATATGATTCAAACCCCGTTGCACCTCTAGGAATCTGCTAAACCCGATCATGCTTCCCACTGATCTGCCATCTACTTTGTTGAGGTTCCCTGGCATAGCAAACCACATACAGCATTGATTGTAGACACAGACGTGTAGACACAGAGCTGATGCCAACAGCCCAAGCTCAGAGAACCAAGTCTCGTTGGGCCAATAATGTGGCTCAAACAAGAGTTGTTCCATGTCCTCCCTGACTTTGCACAGCATAAGTGAAATGAGGTTCACTGTGGGAAACTTGTATTCGCGTAGGGCTGGGCCAGCTGTGATCAATGTGTGTCTGTGCTGAGGGGTCCTCGGTCAGAGAAACCACAGTGGGGAATGAGTGGATTGCCCAGCGTGACCTGCAATGAGAGTGAGACGATCATGATCGCTACACGATTGAGGTCACCTGGAATACGAGTGAGACCTGAGTCTCTGCTGGCTCCACAGTAAGAGATGGCAAGTGAGGTGTGTGCCTCGGCACTATGCTCATCTCAGTTATGAAGCCAGTGCTCAATCTCATATGAGCTCTCATATGCATAAGTCCCAACAGTGTAAGCATGGCTAAGGATGCCGTATGTCCCAGGAGCCTCTGAAAATATTTGAGAAGGACCGCTATATTGTACTTGAGCGTTCTCAAGCAGTTCAGCACAGACCGAGCACAATCCTCTGAGAGGTGTGCTTGACATAGTGACCAAGTCCAATCTATACAGAAAAAAGAGATACTCTGCACAGGGAAGAGTTTGCTTTTCTCTGAGTTGGCCCAAAGCCCCAATCTGGCTAGGTGGTCGAAGACCATGTCCCTGTATGTGCAAACAAACTCTCACACGTCTGCTAGAATAAGCTAGTCATTGAGAATGAGAACGTGAATGCCCACTTCCCTAAGTTGGGCAAGGGGAACCTCCGCGACTTTCGAGAAGAGGCGAGGAGACAGAGACAGCCCAATGGGAAGAACTTTGTACTAATATGCCTGTCATTCAAAGGCAAACCGAAAAAATGGCCTAAGCCTTGGAAGTATCAAGACATAAATGTATGTGTCCTTCATGTCTTTTGCCGTCAACCAATCTTGGTACCTGACACATGTTAACGTGTTTGAGGGTTAGCATTCTGAACAGGAGCTTGTAAAGTGCCCGGCTCAGCACCTATAGGTCCAAGATTGGTCTGAGCCCCCCACTGTTTTAGGGTACAATGAAGTAGGGGCTGAAAACACCCTTTATTGCACCCTTCACCAGAAGGCATGCAACTTACACTCAAAGAACAACAGCATTCTTGCCTCGCACTGGGGTAACAGAATGCCACTGAACTTCAGCGGTTGCCTGGCGAACTGAATCGGATAGTCGAGCCGAATGGTCTTGAGGAACCATCGGGAGGGGCTGGGGAGCTTAACCAAGCATCCAGACACCTTACCAACAGTCTCAGTAGAACTATATTCAACGTACCTGGGGCAGGGTTCCCATTGCTTTGCAGAACAGAAGTCACAGTGGCAGAGGACACATGTCCTTTGGGGCGCACAATGCCTTGTCCGCCAAGTCTTTCAATGAAGTCACTGACAAAGGCTGCTGCTTCAGGGGCGCAGGGGTAGAACCTGACCCATGCCGAGGCAGGATGTGTTTAATAGCCTCCATTTATTTTTTAACCGTGGAGAATTGCTGCACAAATTCTTCAACGGTGTCACCAAAGAGACCAACCTGAGAAATGGGGGTTCTCAAACTCACCCAGAAACTCTTACTGGAGAACACGTGTGGTTGGAGGAACAAGAGGTCCGCGTGAATTCATCTGGTAGAACTGCTCCCGCAACATGTCCTTGCTCTCCTTCAGTGCACATCATCGAGGTCTTGTACACAGAAGTAGAAGGGCCACGACAGGAAGCAGCTGAGGTGACTTCTGTTTTTTATAAAAAAAGAATGCGAGCTGCAACGCGCTGTTAGCCATGTCCTCACAAGAAGAACATAAACCATCCACAAAAGTTGCTTCAGCATGGCCATAGCCCAAACACTGAGCACATCAATCGTGCCTGTCAGAGGATGAGATGTACAAACTGCAACCAGAAGGACACGGATGGAAAGGCATGTTGTAAACACACACAAATCTATTCGTGAAGCTATTTTAGAGAAATTGCTCTTTTAAGAGGAAATTTGCTCTCCAAGATCACCGTTGAAGCACCCAGGGGTACTCTCACTACACTTATCTGTGTACGGACAAGGAAGAAACTGCTGCTTGTGCCATAGATCCAACCATGAGGAGATTGAGAGGTGAATGCAATGCTGCATGTCCCAAAGAGATGCTGCATAAGCTCAGAAGAACAGAACGTGTGAGCAAAAGCCAGTCTGGCCTGTTTATGCCCGGATATCCGGTGCACAGCTATGCCAATTTTGTTCGCAAATTTCATTGGCCTTTTCTCAATGATGTCAGAGGTGTCTGGGCTCCCAAGTGTGACCCCCCAGTGTCAGAACTTCGACACAATGTCGAAGTGACCAACTGAAATGGAACTCCATATTATTAAACTTCTGTTGCAAGCAACACTATATGTATATTGGTTTGTATTTCTTTAATGTTGAAAAGCTGTCAATATAATTAAGTAATTCTGATTAACCCCACGAATTTCCACAGTGATAATATCAAATGTGTTAAAATGACTGCAGTAAACATATTAATTAATATTGTAAGATAAATTAACTTCCTCTTGTGTTCCCTGGACCAGTGGACCAGTACAGACCTGCCTCTGCACGTCTGTGGCAGCTTCTCTTTCACAGCCATGAAATAAATATGTTACGGATGCTTGTTGCATGATTTATATGATGAATGAGGAAAAAGCAAGCAGTAATGCTTTCCACTTATGTATCAGGTCTCCAGTGCTCCCAGTAGGGCTGCAGAAGCAAGCGCACATGCACTTCGTCGTGTCAGCACCTGTGTGGCCAAATGGAGCTTCTCTCCAGAGGGTCCAGACGGGCGAGAGCCAATGGTGACACCCCCTGCATGTGTGCAACAATCCCCCCCCCGTTTTTCTGAGTTTAGAGCGCAGGACAGGAACCGGGTTTTGCTCCTTGGAGCGGCGCACTGTTTGCTGACTCCCCAAATGCTCGTCTCATGTTGGATGTCTTGTTCTACTAATGGATGACAAAGTTAGCATTCAAGGTTCACTGGCTGGCTTTCCAAGAAGTGATGGTGTAAAAGCTGTGTGTTAGATATATATATATATATATATATAGATATAAAACACATAACATAATCATTTAATCATCATTAACCTCAAATGTGAGGCTTGTCATTTTATAAAACATTTTGTTGTTGTCAAAACTTGTATTATATGAACTGAACTATAGACATCGGTGTTGTTTTAAAAGAGTGTAGTTTGTAGCCTAGAATGTAGTTCTCTTCTAACTTCAGAATTTTCCCAAATGATTTCAACTACTAATTCCAAGAAATTTCCAAAAATTCGAAGAAAGGGCTAAATTCGTCATAGCTAGTATACAGATGGAATCACATACTACTCTTACTGTTTCTGCTATGTCTTTATATGGCAAAAATAGTAAGAGTAGTATGCAAGTCCAAATTCAGCCAGGCTGATTATATTATATTTATCTGATTACCATTATATATGTGCATTATCCATTTTGGCCCTTTATGTTAAAACAGCTACAGTGGAGATTCACGGTGGTGTGTTATTCAGCAATGACTTTGATAAATATATTTTTATCACACATCATTGTCCTAATGTTTTTTTAAGAGTATCAAGGCATTTGCTAGTGCCTAAATTAGTGTTTATGATGTACTGATTGATGTCATAGAAAAGTTGGAATTGTGGAATTGACTCAGTTGATGCTAAATATAAATACATACACGCATGCTTTCTAGTGCAGAAGTGGTGAGATACTTGGCTGAAGGTGCCGGACTAAAATAATCCATCATGTCAGGCAGCAGGGCAAATGGGAGTGGCCTCCTCAGTCGACCCAGTGCTCTGATGTCAGACGGCACTTCCTCTTATCCCAGGGGGCCCGTGGTTGTCGAAACAGAGGCTTACGAGAAGCAAAACACAAAAATACCCTGTCCCTTCAATGCCCATGGGCTTTGGCTGCCTCCATGTATCCATTACTGGTGCTTTTTGCAGCTCGCACATCGATATAGACGGGCAAAGAAAGGGCAACTGGCAGACCCAGATGCTGAAAAAGTATGTCTCCACGGATCAATAGCTTATTAATACTGGACAATGGTGCATGAGGACTGCTGGGAACCTGCACAGATGGGGCAGGTGCCCCTGTGGAAGGCTGGAACAGCCTGGAGCGACTGATTTGGGTGGCTGAGGCCATTGATCTCAAGGGTGAATGGTCACTGAAGTAAAGCACTAAATTGAAGTCAAGCAAAATAAGGTTGCTCTGTCTCAGCTTGCAAAGTAATTATGAGTGTATGCATGCATTTAGGGATGTATTTGTGTGTAATTAGTTGGTCTGTGAATTTTATGAAATAATTTAGTACAATTAATTATGTAAAATAAATTTAGCTTGAAGGACCACCTTCACGGTTTCATGTTTTCTTGTTAGCCCTACTACTACTGGATCAGGGCTTGACCCCTCCATTTTTTCCCAAGGAGCTCCTAAGTTGAGGAGCGCATTTAAAAAAAAAGATGTGAAATGTGAGTGCAATGAAAATGTTAAATAATATGATTTTTTTTATTTTTAATCAGAATTCAAAAAGTAGGTTTTTAAAATGTTTGCTTCAAGCAGTATTTAATAAAATACTTATATAATTATTTAAAGCCTATTTTAAACTGTATAACAGCGGCACATTTCGACTAAACATTTTGCATTTTTATTTAAACAAAAAAAAAAAAGTATTAGTCATAATCATAGTCTTTTGAAGGTTAATAAATAATCACATTAGGCCAATTCCTGTTTTTCCATCCCCAAATTTAAGACCTCTTAATATAAATAGGTTTGACTTAAATATTAAGTCTTTTTATTACCTTAAATTAAATTTTAATAACTGATTTTTGTTTGACATTTTAAGGACCCACAGGGACTTTTTCCATCCACACATATGGATAAACACATTTTCCAATTCACACATATCTACCTTTTAGTTGAAAATGTGAGTAAAATGTGTGCACTGTCAATCCTTAAGGATGTGTTCTTGCATTCAAAACCAGCTTTGATCACATACTGGCACTAAAACACTGGGGTCTACAGATGTGTTTTTTAGTGTTTTTAAATTTACACACCATCTTTAAAACTCTGGGGTGGATATGCTAAAAGACAGCAGACGTGACGCCAGACCTAAATAATAAAAAAAAAAAAAAATACTGATTATGATTATTCTTCTGTTTCTCTCAACAGATTGAAATATTAGATTTATAAACTATGGTTTATGTGACCAGTATCGAGTACTTCTGAATTTTTAACTCCAAGGAACTGAAATTTCAGAAAACCAATATGAAAACCTGTCAATTTACTATTAACCATCCATGTTAGACATTGTTACTTTTCTCAGTATAACACTGTTTTATGAATCTTCTTGTCTTCTCGGCAGACTGATATATGTGATAAAATTGTAAATTATGATTTCTGTCATCAGTATCGACAATTTATGACTTTTAAACCCAAAAAAAGTTTACATTTTGAAAATCAAAACTACTTTTCCCAGTAAGACATTGTTTTATGACTCTTCTCGTTTTCTATTCTTGCAGCATCTTAGCAAGAGATCAGACAGCAATAGTAATTCAGTGTCTAGATGGCACTTCAGAATAGGTGTTGTCACATTGTCATGGCTATTATTTTACGCATGTGCTCTGCCATACGGCCACTATTTCAAGGTGTGATGACATGTCAGTGGCGCATGCGTTAATTTTGTTAAAAGGTGAGAAATAAATCAAGTCTCCATTCCCCAGACTGGCTTGTGTTGGACATATTGTCTGTAAGTATGCATTACAGAAAGCAGGTCATCACTCACTGTCTCGTCGAGCGCATGTCTACACACAAACATACATATAGGCATGCATACAAATGCAAGGGGTGACATGTGCCACTATGTAAAGATGTTGTTTTCCATTCCAGGGCCCTGCAGGGAACCTTTTTACAACTTTTATTAGATCTTTATAGAGGTTCCCTCATACATGCAAAGTTCTCCTCTGTGAATATTGCCCTCTTTGGGTAACGGGCTGTATAGTAGAATAGAAGGCAACTTGCTTCCAATGAGCTTGGACCAAACCCCTTATTAGATATGAAAAAAATGGTCAGATGCCCAGGAGCTTGTTTACTTCCAGATGCCTGATGACTTTTGACTGTGTCCCTTTACATAGACCTAAGAAAAGTTCTGTCATGAAACTCTAGATAGCGCAAGCTATTGGTCCTCAATGTAACTGATGATATTCTTAGCACTAATCAGCTTGTCACAAGCTGATTGGTTCCCGTTGCATATGCAGCCAATGAGCTTGCTGCCTTGCATTTATATGGCTGGCTAGCATTCACTTGATATTCCTGCAGTGCGCTTTCAGAGTTCCTCTGAAACCCTCCACCTTCCCCAGTTCCACCTGTATAGATCTGCTACGGGTTGTTTTATATGCTATTTGTGCAGCAGCAGTATGTCTTAAATACTCACAGCACCATATCGGCTTATGTATTGGCAGTAGCAAGTTCCTGTACTTAATGCGCAAAGTGCAGTACAGCAGCCGCATGATCTACAAATACAGCAAAACCACAGCAGCAGCAGCATAGAAGATCTATTCTGCCCAGACCAAATACATTAACATTGTCATATCCATTACCATGCTAAAATCTTTAGAGAGTTGTCATGATAGAAATAAATTTAAAGCATTTTTAAATTTGTCTGTATTACTGTCATTTAGGTCAGTGAAATATACCGGTGTCAGCTATGTGATTTAAATCAGTTATTCACAGTCAAAGGTGTTTGAAAGGTTTTGATTAGCTTTGTTACACCTATAAAACATAAAAAAAATAATTTATGTTTATTTAGTTTCCTTTTTAATGGAAAAAAAGTGTACATTTTAGAAATTTGTGTAGATGATATTCATAGCAAAATGTACATGGTTTCTGCCCATATTTATTTGTATTAATTATTATTAAAATGTAATGAATTATTTAATACTGTTAGTGACGCTAACTGAAAATGTATTTATATTTAATAAATACTTAATTTCTGAAATATTGTTCATCTTCATCACTCAAAATTTTAAAGAATATTAGCTGTGGCTATACCACTGTTATACTAACATGTTTGACAAAACCAAGGCATTTCAATAAAAACCTTTATTTTGAAAAATACAGTAACCACTGTAGCACGAAAGAAGATTACAACTAATATTTTGGAGGGTTACAGCTGTCAGAAATCAGTAGGAATTGTCGAGGCTCTGCTTTGAGTGACTTCAGCACATCTGCAGCTGCAGGATATCACTAGTTTCTCACACTGTGCTGGTATTAGCCATAATTTTGTAGCCAAAGATTTTCAGATTCCCTGCTGCAGAAAACATCGCCCCAAAACATGACACTTCCTCCTCCACCTTTCACTGATATCTTTACGCACTTGGGGTTCAGTCTTTCCCCTGGTTGACACCGAACATAATGTTTCCCATCTGACCCAAATAAATTAAACTTGCTCTCATCACTAACGTGAACTTTGGATCAGTTCTCCTCTCTCCACACAACATGCTCCTCAGCAAAGGTTAGTCTAGCTTTTTGATTCTTTCTGCTGATGAGAGGCTTGGTCACTGCAGAGTGTGTTTTCAGTCTGACTTCTCTTTAACGTGCTGAGACAGATCCCTACCTTGTTCATAGCTGAACTGGTGAGCAATTCCAGCTGCAGTGTTGAACCGATTCCCCATTGAGAGTCTCTGCATTATCCGGTCTTCTCGTGCATTTATCTTACATGGACGACCATCCTTTTTGGGGAACTTGAATGAATTATTGTAATTATAAAGCTACAATATTAGAGAAATCACAGATTTGGAACGACCAACTTTTCTTGCAATGGCTGAAAGGGTCGTCCCTTTGGTCTTCATCTGGACAACCTCCTGTCACAGGGTTTCAGTCATCTTAGAGCGGCCTGCCATCTTGCAATTTCAGTGAAAATTGGAGGAATGTTGCCAGTTAAATAGGGTTTGTCATATTATTATTATATTAGCACCAGGTGCCAGTTTAACACTAATAATTTGTAGGTATCTGTAAGTGTTCTCTAATTTTGATCAGAGTTGTTGTTTTTTTCAAATATCTAATTTAAGTTTTTTCATTGTGCTTCAGAATACAATTAATTTATGAAATATGCTTTAAAAAACTGCCCTTCTACTCCTGTTAGAACAACTTCAAATAGGACTAAGCAGTGACCTTGAAATTTAAGAAATTGTTGTTCTCTAATTTTGACGTCCACTGCAAA
Organism: Sinocyclocheilus anophthalmus; assembly: GCA_018155175.1. Lineage (NCBI taxonomy): Eukaryota > Metazoa > Chordata > Actinopteri > Cypriniformes > Cyprinidae > Sinocyclocheilus > Sinocyclocheilus anophthalmus. The sequence goes on along the minus strand of JADLZN010006680.1, from coordinate 1,001 downwards.
TCATATTTTATATAATTTATTATCTCTCTCTCTCTCTCTCTCTCTCTCACTCTCTCTCTCTCTCTCTCTATATATTATATATAATATATACACCCACCACTTAGTTCTTTAATTATGTTTAATCATAATGATATCATAACATAATCATAATGTTTAATAGCTAAAGAAACTAGTACTTTTGTGAATAATAGAGCGCTCCGACATAATAGAAATGGTATGTGTTTTATACTGTTGCAATATTAAAACGATTGCTTTGGTAATGATCTTCAAAAATCTACTAAATTTTATCATAGCACAAAATGAGTGCTGTGATCATTAATATAATCCCCTCTTTGTTTCAGCAAATATGTAACCATCTCAGATATTTGTGGTTATGTCACACTACACACAAGCAGATGCGCTAAGTGATTTGTGGAGCTTGGCAAATTGATTTAGAAGTCTGGGTGCCTGGCTGCCAGTTTGTTATCAAAGTTCATGCATCGTATTTAACCGGGTGCGATTAACTTAACAAGGGACATATATCACATAATTAATCCGACTGATTACCATCAAAACATCTATAAAGTTGCAGCATGTTTCTCTGCTTCACTTCCATTAATTATGCACTCGATGTCAACAGTTACCTAAACTGAAGCTGCTTTGAATTGAATATGTGGACCTGGGTTTGGGGTTTCATTGTTGCCGGGCGGTTTAAGCATTTTAGGCAGCATAAGGGCTGAAATAAGGTACAAAACGAAGAGTGAACATAACTACGGTCCATTTTTGCTCATTAGTTATCCTCTTAACTTAAAGGTCATATGATGCGATTTCAAGTTTTCCTTCTCTTTGGAGTGTTACAAGCTGATTGTGCCTAGATAAGATCCCTGGAGTTGCAAAGACTAAAGTCTCAAACCAAAGATATATTCTTTATCAAAGTTTTAAAGAAACTCTGCCACGCCCCCCTAAAAATGGCTCGTTCTAACACGCCCCCACATATCACTTCACGATGTGGGAAGATTTGC
>JADLZN010006679.1:137151-192570 GCA_018155175.1 Sinocyclocheilus anophthalmus | reverse complement strand
AGAGAAGGAGAGAGAGAGAGAGAGAGAGAGAGAGTGTGTGTTTTATTCCTCCCTGGTTCGGCTCCGTTCTTCTCTCGGGAGCGAGCGGCTTGCCCATGTCTGTCAACTCAGAAAAATCTTCTTCCCCAGAAAGGTAACATCATCTTCATCATCATCACCTTCATCATCATCACTATCGCTTGGTTTCTGTCTTGTCCGCTGTTCTCGCCATTTCATACTGTCTGTCTGTCTTTTTGTCTGTTTGTCTGTCTGTCTGTCTGTGGCTGATATGAAGTCAAGCACAGAGAGGTGCTGTAATGTTTCATGCTGTACACACACACACACACACACACACACACACACACACACACACTCTGATGTTCTTCATGCTGGTCTCTTGTGCAGCAGCAACGCTACATATGTTGCGGCATGTGTCGTCACACCACTGTTATTTGGGGCATCAGAAGCAGATCTCAGAAACACATAAAGGGTGATTTTGCAGCAAAGAAATTCCTTCCTCAACCGTTGCTTTATGAAGACGTTTTAATGCAGTTCACAGAGCCAAATGAACATGCATCTCAGAGGATGTGCAAGCGAATGAACACCCACATTTAGCGTCACGTGACTGAATGAGTGTGAACATGAATCTCGAGCTCCAGATGAGCTCCAGATGTGTCTACGGCCGATGTGCCCTGAATGTTCAGAAGCATGATGTGATGTGTGATCTAAAACTTCCTGATGGACAGACACAGACAGACGTACAGTAGGCTAAAGTGTCAGGAGAGAGCTTTTGTTGGCCTGCAGCCTGACAGAGATGCACTGGAGGATGTCTGTCTTGCCTAAAATTAGATGTTCGGCTGTGAATCTTGAGCTTGTGAAGGTCCCCAGAGGCGGGTCACGTGAGCCTCTACAAAACCCTCAGTCCAGCTCTGATCATGTGATCCAGATGTGTTATTAAGACATAATCCAGGACAAATGCTCCTCCAAAACGACCTCACTGAAACCAGCAGGTTCTGGAAATAGACTGATCTGACCCATCCGACAGTGAGGCACAGGCTGTGCTAGTTAGGATGGATAGTGAGAGTGCTGCGTGTCTTGGCGTGCTGATTTCCATCTTAACGGGCCAGATTTGTTGACGAGTGTAGACGTGATCATGACCAGTCTGCCTCACACAGTTAGCAGGCTAATCAGATGATGTGGGTCATAAACAACAACAAAAACAGGGCAGAGAGGAGCTGGGATGTTTGCGTTGTTTGGTGAACTGCTCAGACCTGCTGACTAGCACACTACACCCAGTGCAGAGACAGCAAGTCAAGTCATATTCATACCGAATACCGGTGTTTATTTTTGTTTATTTTCGCAATACCGGTATATGTTGCTTAAACAACGTTGGGAACGCGACACTGTTTGAGAGGCATCTCTTTTCACTGCTGCACTGTGGTGAGGGAACAGCTGTATGTGTTACTAAGCGTGAAAGCTCAGAAACTGAAGCTGTAGAACTAATAGAACGTGATGACACAGAAGAACTCGTCCACAATATCCACACTGACCACCACAAATATCCACTGCCCGCTGCCATCAGCTCCCGCGTCTCACACACACCAGCGCCACTTTAGCACGAGATTTAGCGACTTTCAGACCCTTTTAGCGGCTTTTTCCAGAGAATCTTTACGACAAAACCTATATGTTTTTCTGGACTAAAGCTTGCTATGGTTCAGTGGTGAGGATTCTCCAGTGCTGTCCCGCTGAGGCGCAGAGAAGGTATGGCTTTCGGAGAAGTGTCGCGCTCTCGGGTCTGTTCTGTGCAGCGAGCGACGCGAAGCACGCAGCCGACTCCTCAATACACGAGTACAACACAGCGTTCCTAGCACCTGCGCTACGAAGGTTTGGAATTCTAATATGAGCGTAGTTCATCTGATTAATATCACCATGCACTTGTGTTGTGTTTTCTTTACGTTAGTACTCAGACGTAAGCGAGTGCGCTGCGACGAGTGGACAGAAGAGTAATCTCGCCAAACCACGCATAGCCGCTCTTTCGTGTAGATGCACTGCTGCGTATTATCGACGATGCCGTGATTATAAATGAGAGGACTCCTGGGTAACAGATAAAAGGGGTGGTTTGTGTCAATTTAGTTGGTGTTTTTTGGCAAATTCATCCTCTGACAGTAAAATAGGGCATCTAAAAGTCAATTACTGCAGTATTTCCTCTCCATCAGTGAAGAATTGGTTAACCCCGGCTCCTGCATGAAAAATAATACCGTCATGCACCGGGAAACCGGGTTAGGAATTTGAAAATACCGGTGATATACAGTTTGGCCATACCACCCAGCATAGCCTTGAGATTAACAAAATAAAAATGTTCGGCCAGTCCTGAAATGCGCGTTCGACAGGACCTGAGCGGTTGAAGAATATGCTACAGTGCTCATTCAAAGACATGCTTTTATTGCTTGGACGGAGCAAGAACACCTGAAATGCATATGCAGATTAAGTCGAGAGATAAAGTTTACCCTTTTCAACTTAATGCTGCTGAACTGAATTAATGGAGCAAACTATTTGCTAAAATATACATAACATTAACAGCACCGCTGAAATACAAGAGCGCGGTTCTGTCAGTCAAATGAGCGTGAAAGCTGCATGTGTTACTATAAAAAACACTGCGTGTTTTCTTTCAGAATCATCATTGGTGGTAGACGACAAACATATGGGTCATAAAAGTTTGTAACTAAAAATGAAGAAAAGTAAAAGGTGGGCATAATACATTGTGTAGACACAGTGGACAGTAATTTGCTAACGAAAATAAAAGGCCCTAGGAGAAAATGTTGGCATCTATGATCAACACACAGCGGTGTTACTAATGAAATCCACATTTTAAACGAATCGAGTGAACAGTGATTCAGGTGAACCATTCATAAAGGCAAGTTGCTTCGTTTCTGAATGATCAGCGTGTGAACGAATCAATTGATGACGATGGAATGATTGAATGAACGAATTAACTACTGCCGGTTAGTTTAGGTTTAGGTATCGGTTCTTTTTTTTAATATTTCAATTTCACTATTTATGCATGTGTAATGTGAATAAAAATTCTGTTCTAAAGCACTTTATTTCAGCTCTTTTGTAATGTCTTCAGTATTTTTTCTAAATTATACACAATAACTATAGCTAGAATAACTTTATTTAATCGGCAATATTGTGCATTGTTAATTAATTAATTCACTAAGAATTATTAATCAGCACATATGCAATTAGATTTTTTTGTAAATAAGCACTTGACAGCCTATTTTAAAACATTAACCCCCCCCCACAAGTGCTGACCACCCCCCCCCCAAAGGTCACCTGTGAATTTCACACACTGCATGGTCATACATCAGGGTCAGATCTCTTCCAATAGTGTTTGGCAATCAGTCAAGGGTCCCCAAACGGAAGCAAGCCAGAGGCGACAGCGGCAAGACCAACACTCCATCGGGATCAGAAATGGAGAGAACAAACCTTGCCTTGGAGAAAGAAACCAAGGCTCAGCGGGGGCTGGCCAGTTCCTCCTTGACCGACGAACCAGGGCAGGTTAAATTCTAGGCCTAACAAAAAGTCAGTTGGGCAGAGGATCATTTGGTTCAGTGGTCTTGTCCCGGTGGCCGTAATAGGAGACAAGGTCACACTGGGATACGTCCTCTGGGGCTATCTAGTTGTCATGGTCCCGCGTACATTCAGGGCTGTGGAGGTCCTCTAGCTGGATGATCCACATCTGGGTTGGATATGTACTGGCTCCGGGTTGACTGCAGTGGACCATTACCTGGATATCAGACTGGGTATCGGTGGTCTGGTACGGTGTCCTAATAATGCAGCCTAACAAGTCCTTTAACGGAGTGATATATTCGAAATTGTTAGTGTGTCTGTGTAAGCAAGGTTAAAGGATGGGTCTTAATCTAGATTTAAAACTGACAGAGGTGTCTGGTTCACTCCGAACAATGTTAGTAGTTATTCAAGAGTTTGGGCAACTAATAGAATTTGTGTGTGTTATCGGGCCATGAAGGAATATAGAGCTGAGCATCATCAGCATAACAGTGATAGCTAACACCATGTTTCCTTATGATATCTCCCATGGGTAACATGTAAATTGTGAAGAGTAATGGCCCTAGTACTGAGCCTGAGGTACTCCATACTGCACTTGTGAACGATATACTTTTTCATTCACTGCTACAAATTGATGACAGCCAGATAAGTAAGATTTGAACCATGCCAAAGCAATTCCATAATGCCTACCTAATTTGTAGTCTAATCAAAAGATTGTGGTCAATAGTGTCAAAAGGCAGGAAGGACAATTGAACGAAATATAAGCTTCTGTGTGCCAGATATGAGAGTGGATCCGGTTTTCAGTTCTGTAGTGTCTCAATCAAATCAGTCAAGATCTTTCAAAGAATAAATGTCCGAAAGCTCACAAACGTGCGACTAGACTCCAGATTAATGTCGCAGATATTGGAATCACATCAGACGGTCAGTGAACGGACTGTGACAGACGACTGGCGGGCAGTCCAAAGTTTATGTCAAGCAAACTGTTAAGTAACTTAGGCAGGTAATGAGATCAGGTCAGTGTTGGAGATGGCATCAGGTCTGACGATTACTGCAGCAGTAGCATGGCCCAGTCCAGCCTAGCATCCATGCACATGTTCCCCAACAAAATCGAGATGATTCGAAACGCATTCTTCAAGAATCTGTATTTGTGTAGATCAGGGGTGGGCAAACATTTTGACTCAAGGGCCACATCAGCTTTTTTGGATATAAGCAAGGGGCCGCATAGTACATGCATGACAAATGAAGCTTTGATTGATTTTTTTAAATTTTATTTATTCTAAATTGACTCAGTTACTACTGTATTGTATGAGTACTTGTACATGGAAGTATACATGGAAGCTCCATTCTTGTACCATCTCTACCTTTTTTTATGAGCATATACTGTAAGTTGATTGATGTGTAAGTCACATTTTATCATTTCATTCAGAAATAATGTAAAATAAACAAATGTTGCAAAATCATGTATTTCTTCCCTCCACAACAAATCCTTTAAATTTGCAGTATCAGAACAGAAATGAAGAAAAAAAGGATAAAACAAACTGAAATTAAACTTGAATTCATTATAAACAATTATAAACCCCCTTTTATGAAAGCCTAAACTAATATATTTAAAGGGGTCATATGATGTTGCTAAAAAGAACATTTTGTGTATTTGGTGTAATGAAATGTGTTTATGCATTTAAGGTTAAAAAAACACAGTATTTTCCACATACTGTGCATTATTGTTACTCTTTTATGCCCTGCCTTTCTGAAACGCGTCGTTTTTTATAAAGCTCATCGGTCTGAAAAGTTCATTGCTCTGATTGGCCAGATATCCAGTGCTTTGTGATTGGCCAAATACCTCAAACGTGAGACGGAAATGTTACGCCCCTCACCATAATGTGATGCCCTGTACGGCCGGAGCGACGAGACATAAACATTAAAACCCATTATAAACTAGGCATTTGTTGCATCCAGTGGGGATTTAATTACGGATTATAAGGACTTATACTGTCTTGTAAGCATTGCGTTGCGTTGCAATGCACAAATTGCATTTGTGATCGGAGAAATGACAAAAAAAAAGCGCTACTCTACACTGCCCAAAAAACTCGCGTTTGATTAGTCAGTGGCAAATTCTTTAAATATGAAAAACGTACTTACAATCAGAGAGTCAGAACAGCCGGCATGTAGTCTACTCTCCCAGGATCAGGAAAAAGTCCTCCATAAAATGCGCTGCACACAATTGGATATTTGGGTTGAAGTGTTCTGGAACAGTTTTGTAAATACAACTTAACCACTGATTCTAGTCGTGTCCATTTTTGGAAGAACAAACAAAGTAGTTTAGCTTTTCCAATGAAACACAGCGCCTTCTCGACATGGCAGCGGCGTCAACAACAAACTACAGCGAGAATAAAAGTTACGCATTCTTTCTTCGTGTGAACATTTGGGCAGTGTTATGCAAAACTTCCCACACAGTGACATAGACATGTAGGGGCGTGTTAGAACGAGCCATTTTAAGTAAGCGTGATTGACTCTTAACTTTTATAAAGAATACCTCTTTGGATTTGAGACTAGTCTTTGCAACTTTACAGACTTCTTAGGCTACCCAAGAGCTTGTAGCATCAAGAGAATAGTAACAATGACATGCATCATATGACCCCTTTAATGCAAAACTGAAACTTGTGGGAAATGCATCAAACCAAATACAGGGCTTTATGTTCTCCGGCACCGTGCTGGATCTCCGGCGTGCAGTGTTTGGCTGTGGAAAAAAATAATCCTACATTTAAAAAAAAAAAAAAGTTGGTTAATTGATGTCACTTTCGAGTCCATGAGTTCGCCTACCAATAGTATGAGAGGAGCACAGCTTTCACTCCCAACCAAACTAACATTACTAGCCAATCAGAAGTGTTTGCTCTTATAAACACGAGACGTGCATAATAGTATCCAACTGCAGAGTCGCAGCTGATGAATGGAAAAGTGCGACAAAAAGCTGCGAGGCGCAATGTTCAAAGATGCCCATCTAGCGCATATTTACATAGAAAAACTAATTAAAAAGCAACTGAGCTTTGTAAACAGCTCAGAGTAATCACGTCATCTCCATAAGAACAATTTTTGAAAAGGTCCTGTTCACACATGATCTCTTAATGTTAACTTACTGGTAATTTACCAGTAAAGACTGTATGTGTGAAAGGGGCTAAACTCCTTCCTCTGTATATGCTGTGAGTTTGAATTGCTTAACGTTCATCTGGGAAAACTGTGCATTTTCTCACTAGATTTGTAACGTAAATAATTTATAAACCTTTGCCAACACAGAGAATACATCATATCTTAAATATGCCATTTATTGTACATCACGATTTCAAAATAAAAGTTTCTGAGTTTGCATGTGGCCAAATATTAAAATTGAATGGATTTAAGCATCGTTTAATCACGCTGGATGAAAGTGCCCGGCGGGCCGTATATGGCCTGTGGGCCGTAGTTTTCCCTCCTCTGGTGTCGACCATAAATCTCCAGAGTGATCATCAGATCAGCTAAGATCACTCGTCTGACTGTGAGGTTTTGTAGGCCAGTGTGAAGCATGACAATATGAGAGTCATCAGTCTTCTGAATCAACCCACGGCTGTCATGTGATCCGGTTAGTGGAAATGACACCAGCTGATGAAGGCCGTCCTGACGTGTGTGTGTGTGTGTGTGATCCTGACGTGCGCGTGTGTGTGTGTGTGTGTGGTGGAGTGGTGTGTGGTGGGGTGTGTGGGGTCCAGTCAGTGATCAGTCTGTACGATAGTGACTATCATGGAGAGGCCTAGCTCCAGAGACTAAATATGCTTTATGTAGCAGTACAGATGATTTCCAAATCAATTCGTGGTTTGCTGGGCCAAAATACCTAAATTGAGAGAATGGACGATTTAAACATAGTTTAATCAAGCTTGTAAGTAAGTGAAACATCCTCACCAGGCCGTTGGTGCCCTCTGCAGGTGTTTGTTATAATACATTATGTACTTAAGTTGGTTATGTTCATATGTATAGGCATATTACATTATATATTTTAACAGTGTTGTTCAATACAATCACGTAATTTTTTTTTAGCCAATTATTATTGCCTCATCATTAATTTATATATAAATAGTCATATTAAAGCCTTGGTTTTCACTTATGTCTATTGACTAAACAATATCAGAGAATCAGGTTATAATACAAAATCAAGCAGGGAGATTCTGATTACATACAAATATAATCATTAGTTACAGCCCTAGGATGAGTTAAAATGATTGCAAAAGTACCAAAACTACGTTAGATCAATCAAACACAATCAATTCAGTAAGGGATCCATGGTATGAGGCAGCTGAGAAGGATTACTGCGTAAAGTGGATTCGTTCTCGCTGCCACATTGTAAAAGTAAATTGAAAAGTGTTTGTAAGAAGATTAAGCGAGTGCGGGATCACTTACTAGATATTGAAGTTGTACTTTGATCACGCACCCTAGACCTAAATTGAGCGCAGGAACTTAATTTTTTCTGAACTTTGAACCATATCTTCATGAAAAAACTAACAGTTTGAATCAGAAAAGCAATAACCGTCCATCTATGTATCTTCACTGTTAAGGTGTACAGTCGTTGCATGAAAAAGAGTTCAGGCTCAGATTTTCTTGGCTTTAACCCGGCAAATGTGTACGCTTTTGAGTGATTTGCTTTATATAAACCACTGGGAATATAAATGCAGGAATGTTTAAGATGATTAAAAAGAAATTATAATCCGGAAAACAGCAGAAGACAAACCAAACTCACATGACCCTTAAGCAATATAATATAGCTAATAACTAGGACTAGGATAAAACGCAGACCGAACCTTTCCATGTTATACCCTGCCAAATTAACTTTTATGACCTTATGAAATAGCACACTTTCCTGTGGTCCAAGGCGGGTATCCATAGCAAGCACCACACAACCAAGTCAAGCCAAGTCACCTTGTAGTTTTATATAGCGCTTTTAACAAATACCAGTGGGCAATCTGTAGAAAGCACCTACCAGTACTTGCATAGGGCAATACTGTTAGTGTGTCAAAATGGCAAAAGGAAAAGATAACACGAAATTTGATAGTTAAGGGCACGTCGATCAAGTGTGAAATGCAGGATGATGGATCCAGGGCCAGTTCAGTTTAGTGAAGAGGCTATTGCGCAATCTGTACAGACACACGTACACGAGCACAAGTGGGAATGCAAAAAACAACTAACTGCAACTTTATTCAATAAAACAGTTTGCACTGAAACAACTACCTGAATTTCCAATAACGCCGCTGTTTTTGAAGTAGTAAAATTACCGGATCGCTTTTGTCGGTAGAGGATGCTGGGCCAAATAAATAATGTCAAGAGACACAACATGCGTACTCTGGTACACACGGTTACAAGCATCTCTCTCTCATAACTGCATAGTCTGCATAGTTAAAAGCTGACGCCTCTGTTATAGAATTAAAATAAAGGACCATTGTAACAACTCGTAGACAACGTTCCTATGGATTTGATAAGTTTGTTGGCTGTTTGGGGTGTATATTATTTATTGGCTATTATATGATTGGGCAAGGGGGACACAACATTTATTTGCCTAGTCAGTGAGAGGTTAATTGACCCTACGCTATTACTGAGTGCATTCTAATTCTGAGAGAATAACTGTATGACCTAAGAAGGTATATAAGGGTGCAGGCACCCGCATCTATGGATTTGTGATGTTGGATCAGGGCGATGTGAAAGGTGCCCGGCGGGCCGTATATGGCTTGTGGGCCGTCGTTTTTTCCTCAATCTGGTGGCGACCATAAATCTCCAGAGTGATCACAGATAAGCTAAGATCATAGTCTGTGTGAGGTTTGTAGGCCAGTGTGAAGCATGCACCAATAGAGCCGTCATCAGTCTCGAAGCAACCACGGGCTGTTATGCTGATCGGTTAGGGAAACGCACACCAGCTGATGAAGGCCGTCCCGACGTGTGTGTGTGTGCGGTGCATGTGTGTGTGGTTTGTGTGTGAGTGTGTGGTGTGTGTGTGTGTGTGGGTGGGTGTGTGTGTGTGTGTGTGTGTGTCCATGTCCAGTGATCAGTCTGTCTGCTGACTATCAGCGAGCTCCAGAGACTCTTAACACACAGTTCAGCTGCACACTCTCCAGCATGAAAAGGGCTTTGTGTTCTCATGTGAGAAGGTGCTGTGGAATGTGATTTATTGATTTTATATATTGTGTATTATTTTGTGTATCCCTACCAGTGTACAGATGCTCAGAGGAACTGTTCACAGAAATTCTGTTGTCATTCACTCATCCTCATGTCTCAGACCTGTAGGACTTTCTTTAGTCTGTCAGACACAGCAGAATATACGATGTTTGAGGTTTCTGTCAAGACTTCTTTAACCTCTTTAATGTGTTTGGGTTAGAGACTGCTGCTGTGCTTAAACCAAGTACATTTTCTTTTATTTTTTTCAAATTAAAAACGGTCAAGTAACCAGCAGTTTTTGGACCACTTGAGATGGACTGACCCGGTAAACCAGTAAATAACCTGTCTAATGTTCTTATTTCAGCTGAAGAGTACTAGTCACTAGTGGTTAGTGGCGCGGCTGTATGTGTGTCGTTGTAAACCGCGTCTGTTTGGCTGACTGACAACTCTTTTAAGGATTATGAATAATAATTAACTAGTAGTACATATAGATAAAGTAGATGTTTGTAGTTATTAAATGGTATTTTCCACTGTCCTGGACTCCGATTGGTCGAGCAGGAGTGCTGATGTCACTTTCCTTCTGCAGGTGCATCGATACACCAGTAGGGTTACGTTTAGCTTTATACTGCCTTCTTGTTTACTGAAATATATAATGAAGATGAATGGTTTATTCTGATAAATGTAACTCTTCAGTGAGCATTACTTCTGTTGCTGCTGTTTCATAGAAGCATTTAGGCGTCTGAATCGCTGTAATGCTCGAGTTGCTTTAGTGTCATTTATATCAGCATTATATTGACATCTCTGCTCTGTAGACATCAGCGTCTGCCACTGAAAAACGTCCACCGACACAAGTGGAACTGCTGAAATGAGAAGAAGATTTGTTGTGTGTGAGTGTGAGTTCTGGACTGTGTGTGAATTGGTCATGAGATTCCTGGCGTCGCTCTCGTTCCCTGAACGCTTCTCAGAGACACAGAGAGACAGAGAGGGAGAGACAGACTGTTCTGGAGCAGAAGACTTTAGCCAAACATCCCTCCATCATTATGGATCATAGTCACTCTCATTCCAGCAGGACGTTTGGTTTAGCGCTCAGTGCACTGCGATTACGGCATCGAGCCAAACGCAGGTAAAGAGAGAGTGTGTGTGTGTGTGTGTGTGTGTGTGTGTGTGTGAGATGAGTTCTTATACCAGACAGCCATGGTGAGTCACCAGCTAGGCGATGAGATCTAACCCTAACTCATCTCAGCCAATCAAAACAGCTCAGATACACGACAACGCTGAACACTGAGGTCTTTAAAGGGGTCATATGATGCCGCTAAAAAGAACATTATTTTGTGTATTTGGTGTAATGAAATGTGTTTATGCGAGTTTAAGGCTCAAAAACACATTATTTTCCACATACTGTATTATTGTTGCTCCTCTATGCCCCGCACGTGTCGATTTTTACAAAGCTCATCGGTCTGAAAGCGAGGTGTGCTGTGATTGGCCAGCTATCCAGTGCGTTGTGATTGGCCGAATACCTCAAGCGTGAGACGGAAATGTTACGCCCCTCACTATACTGTGATGATGCCCTGTCCGGCCGGAGCGACGAGACAAAAACATTAAAACCCATTATAAACGAGGCATTCGTTGTATCCTGTGGGGACATAATTATGGATTATTATGACTTATACTTTCTTTTTACGCGTTGTGTTGCATCGCACCGTGTAAATATAAAACCAGGTCTGCATTTGTGATCGGAGAAAATGACAAACAACAAGCGCTACTCTAAACTGCCCAAAAAATCACTTTAAATATATCCAAGACTACTTACGTCTGTTAGTCAGAACAGCCGCATTGTATCTACGCTCCCAGACAGCAACATCCGCCAGAAAATGCGCTGCAACACATCTTGATATTTGGTTGAAGTGTCTGGAACAGTGGTTTTTGTACATACAACTTAACACTGAATTTCTATTCGTAGGCCCTCTTTGAGAGACCAAACAAGGATTTTCACCTCACAACGAACACAGTGCCTTCATGACATGGCGGCTGCAACACTACTACAGCGAGAATAAAAGTTACGCCCTCTTTCTTTGCGTGAACATTTGGGCGGCTTTATGCAAATCTTCCCAGATAGTGACGGAGGTATGTGGGGGTGTTTTAGAACGAGCCGTTTTAGGTAGGCGTGTGACTCTTAACTTTTATAAAGAATTTATCTTTGGATTTGAGACTTTAGTCGTTGCAATTTTACAGATCTTCTTTATTCACCAAGAGCTTGTAACACTCCAAAGAGAAAGAAACATTTTTTTAATTGCATCATATGACCCCTTTAAAAAACTGCCTGTTGAAGTTTCTGGATTATAAACATCTCTGACACACACAATCTCACGGTGATCCTGTGTTTGTGGACTCGGCACACGCCGCTCAGAATGTCACGCTGGTCTGTGAATGTGATTGAGGGGATTGAATGGAGATACTGAACCAGATTTGTTTACAGGAACAAATAGTGTGTGTGTGTGTGTGTGGGTTGGGGGGTGTATATCAGTCTATATATTATATTATATATATATATCTAGTCTAAAATTCTTTTTTTTGTAAAAATGCGCATTTTCTGTAAGTATTGATACTGCCTGTTTATAACACCGTTGAAAATTGTGAATGTCCCCCAATTACTGGTGAACGTTGTGTTTGTCGCATGTGTGTTTCCTTCTTATAAATTAATCTGATGTCCACGCTGGATTCTAGATTCGTGCTCTAGTTTTTTATTGCAACAGGAGGAAGGTGTTTCTGTGCTTCCGAACGGTGGCTGCCCGCGGAGTGTGTTTTCATAACTCAGTCCTTCATGCACAGTAATGGTGAAATTGGTGTGTGAGTGTGTTTGTATTCCCGACACACAGAAGTTTCCCGTCCACCTCCTCCTCCTCCTCCTCCCCCTCCTCCTCCCCCCCCTCCCGAGGCCTGTGCCCCCGCCGAGCCGGAGAGGAGATTTCTGGGCTCTGCTGATAAGAGCAGATGATCCGCCGACTACTGGCAAAGGTACACAGCACCCGTCTGTCTGTCTCCCGCTGTCTGTCCTACTGTCGCTCCGTCTGTCTGTCGCCTCTGTCATTCTAGGTCCTGTCTGTCTCTCTGTCGGTCTATGTCTGTCTGTCTCTCTGTCTCTCTGTATCTCTGTCTGTCTGTCTGTCGGTCTGTCTGTCTGTCTGCCGCTGTCTGTCGTCTGTCTGTCGCTCGGTCTGCCTCTGTCCTGTCTGTCTCTCTGGCTTTCTGTTCGTCTCTCTGTCTGTCTGTCTGCCGCTGTCATCTATGTCTGTCTTCCTCTGTCTGTCTGCTGTCTGTCTCTCTGTCTCTCTGTCTAACTGTCTGTCTGACTGTCTGTCTGTCTATCTGTCTGTCTTTCTGTCTGTCTTTTTGTCTGTCTGTCTGTCTGTCTCTCTGTTTCTGTCTGCCTCTTCGGTCATGTCCTGTCTGTCTCTCTGTCTGTCGGGCTGCGGTCTCTCTATCTGTCCTGTCTGCCTCTGCTGTCTGTCTGTCTCTCGGTCTCTCCGTCTGTCGTGTCCTCTCTTCTCTCCGGCCTTCTGTCTACCTCTGGTCCGGTCTATGTCTGTCGGTCGGGTCTCTCTGTCTGTCTGTCTTTCTGTCTGCCTCTCTGTCTGTCTGTCTCTCTGTCTGCCTCTGTCTGTCGGTCTATGTCTGTCTGTCTGTCTGTCTTTCTGTCTTTCTGTCTGTCTGTCTCTCTGTCTGTCTGTCTGTCTGACTGACTGACTGACTGTCTGACTGTCTGTCTGTCTGTCTGTCGTCTGTCTGTTGTCTCTCTGTCTGTCTGTCGTCTCTCTGTCTCTCTGTCTGTCTGTCCCACTGTCTGTCTGTCTGTCCGTCTATGTCTTCGTCTGTCCTCCCTCTGTCTGTCCTGTCTGTCTGTCTCTCTGTTCTTTCTTCTGTCCTGGTCCTCTCGGTCTGCCCTCTGTCTGTCGTCTATTCTGTCTGTCTGTCTCTCGGTCCTGTCTTCTGTCTCTCTGGTCTCTCGGTCTTCTGTCCCTCTCTGTCTGCCCTGTCCTGTCTGTCTCTCTTTGTGTCTTTCCTGCCTCTGATCGTCTCTCTGTCTGTCTGTCCTCTTCTGTCTGTCTGCGTCTCTCTGTCTCTGTCTGTCTGTCTCTTTGTCTGCCTCTGTCTGTCTCTCTGTCTGTCTGTCTCTGTCCTGCTGTCGGAAGCCTCCGGTTTCTGTCTAGTTGAGTAAAATGGACTGAACTGACCGGATTGATGCCTCTTCGTCCAGGTGCGTGAGTTCCCAGCTACCAGTATTTTTTTGGTAATCACTGGATGTTATATGTTCAGCTTGAAGTGTTAGTGGCGAAAGAGTTCCCAGTATATTGTCGTCTTCTCCTCTTGAGTGAAATCTATATGCAGTAGACTCTTGTCTATATGACATCAATGACCAAAACATACCACAGGTAAATATACATAAAAAATACAAATGAAAGCAACCTGTGCTGGAAAAGGGGAATCAAACGCAACCATAATCAAGTTTAAAAAACTTTAATAAAACGTGATGCTGGTCTGAGGACACCAGCCCGTACCGTTGAGCTAAGGAAAGTTAGCCGATTCTCCTGTTTCTACAAGTAACCATCATCCGACTGTCTCGTTTTCCTCGTGCTGGCAGAGGTTACCATCCCGGTGAAGACGGAGACCGGTTTTAAAACGGCAGATACCTCGTCCCCAAGCTGGGGCTGGGGTCACTTCTCCCCCGTCCGCTGTGCTGGATATTCAGTGAGTGCCGTCACCATGATGCAGTTTGTGTGTGTGTGTGTGTGTGTGTGTGTGTGTTGTGTGTTACCAGTGTCGAGATACCTGTGTGTTTGTGTGTGTTAACAGAGCGAAGCGTTTTGTTGCGATGAAGGTCGTAAAGAGCGCGCAGCACTACACAGAGACGGCACTGGACGAAATTAAATTACTCCGATGTGTGAGTATCTCCCACACACACATTGTTCATCAGGGGATCTTGTTAAAACTATTTATAATTTTACTTATAAAATTGTACATGTCTCTGACACATAGAATTACATGCCTTTAATGCCGGTTCACAGTCACTGGCACACAAGCACAGCTGAGGTCTGGCTATCAGACAGTGACTTTACAAGCAGCATGAAGGTGCCTCACGAAACTGATTACAGACGGGCTTTGGAGGCAGCACAACGGTCTAATGTTCTGTAACAAAACAGCTTTGGTGATATCTGAGCCAATATTTAATGAATACTAATTTCTCGCTAGAAATAAAATGAAAAGTGGTAACATTTGGTCAAAATCATTTACATGTACATGTAGTCATTTAGCAGACGCTATTATCCAAAGCGACTTACAGATGAGAACAACAAAGTTTGCATTTTGATATTGCAACGCTTTGTACCGGGTGCGAGTCAGGCCTCCCTCTCGCGCGCTGCCTGCTCAGACTCACTGCTAGGCCTTTAACTGGAACCAAAAAAGAGACCATATTACTCCTGTAACTGAGTTGCTTACAGTGTTACGTTCCGATCAGAAATCCATTATAAAGTGTTGTATATTGTTTCAAATCTCTCCATGGGCGTGGCACCAGAATATATTTCTGATTTAATTAGTTTACATCAACTTTTGAGAGCTTCTGTCGCGCAAGAGCGCTGTTCCCCGACGGTTGCCTCGATGCGCTGAAATGGATGAGGAGATCGAGCGGTTTCGGGGCAGCGCCGAACTATGGAATGAGCTTCCGCTGTCCTTCAAAACATCTCCTACTTTTTCTACTTCAATTATAAATAGTGCCTAAATATTACAGTAAATTGTATGTAATTGGGTTGTATGTTTTTTCTTTTTCATGTGCAGCACTTTGGTGACCATTGTGGTTTTTGAAAGTGCTTTAGAAATAAAGTTGAGTAGAGTAGAGTAGAAGCAATCAGAGCAACAGTATTCAAGTGCTGTGACAAATCTCAGTTAGTCTAACACAGTACACATAGCTAGGGTAGCGTTTTTTATATATCTACCAAAACGGAATAAAACAGGTAATTGCAGTATGCTTGGTCATGCTGGTGAAAAAGATGCGTCTTTAGTTATTTCTTGAGAATGGCTAAAGACTCGGCAGCAGGAAAAGGTCTGCGAGAGTGATTTTGTGCCTCTTTTGGGATGGCACCACAAGGCGCCGTTCAATTGCAGAATGCAAGCTTCTGGAGGCACACAAGTCTGAACTAGCGAGTTCAGGTATATTGGGACACCTCAGTTCAACTCGGTTGCCAAATATCAAGAGTTTTAATCCCCCAGTCAGAGCTGTTCTTTTAAATGGCCCAGTGTTATGGTTAATCTTTCCAACCTGGCAACCATGTTTGCGATTGCGGTTGCTAAGTAGATGCACTTACGTGGCCTTGTTTTTTTGACTTTAAGAAAACATTAACATAATTTGGAATATGAAGTTAATATTAGGAATTTCACAGGTTTACCTTTTGAGACAATCTTTCACTAGACTTCTTAATGCAGAGACTGGGTTTATTTATAAGAGAAGCTAAATCATAATAATAATAAATAAAAATTCAATGGTCAATTAAACCATGCTTATGAGTAGATTTGGTCTTGATCTGTGCTTACGTGGAAGTGCAGTAATTATGACTAAATGGAAAAAGTCCTCAAATATCAGATATAATCGTGATTATACATGTTGAGCAAAACAGCAATTCATGCAGCGATTCTCAGCTTTCAGACGCAGTTGTACACACACCTGTCTCTCTCTTTGTCTGTCTCTCAGGTGCGTGAGACTGATCCTGATGATCCTAATAAGGACATGGTTGTTCAACTCATGGACGACTTCAAGATCTCAGGGGTGAACGGGATTCATATCCTCACAGCCTGCGTGTGTGTGTGTGTGTGAGTGTGTGTGTGTGTGAGTGTGTGTGTGAGTGTGAGTGAGTGTGTGTGTGTGTGAGGGTGTGTGTGGTGTGAGTGTGAGTGTAGTGAGGTGAGTGTGTTTGAGGTGCGTGATAAGTGTGGGGTGTTGTGGGAGTGAGTGAGGTTTGTTAGTGAGTGATTGTGAGTGAGTGAGAGTGTGTGTGAGTGTGTGTGTGTGTGAGTGAGTGTGAGTGTGTGAGTGTGTGAGAGTGTGTGTGAGAGTGTGTGAGAGTGTGTGAGTGAGTGAGTGTGTGTGAGAGAGTGTGTGAGTGTGTGTGTGAGTGTGAGTGTGAGTGTGAGTGTGAGTGATGTGGTGAGTGATGAGAGGTGAAGTGAGTGTGGATAGTGATGAGTGTGATGTAGTAGTTAGTGATCGTAGTAGGTCGGAGTGTGTAGTGAGTGTGCGAGTAGTGTGTGTAGTGTATGAATGTGGAGGTGAGTCGTGTTATGAGTGAGTGCGTGTGGTGATGGTGAGTGATTGTGTGAGTTGGAGTGTGCGTGTGATGATGTGGTGTGAGTGAGCGTGTGCGGTGCGTGTGTGAGTGATGTGTGATGAGTGATGTGTGTGGTTTTTGTGCAGTGGTGTGTGAGGAGTGTGGTGATGAGTGAGTGAGTGAAGGGAGGAGGTGCGTGAGGGGGGAGTGGGTGAGAGTATGAGTGCGGTGTGAGGGATGTGAGGCGTGAGGGAGTGTGTGTGAGTGTGTGTGAGTGTGGGAGTGAGTGAGTGGATGAGTGAGTGAGTGGGGTGTGAGTGAGTGGCGGGAGTGTGTGAGAGTGTGTTGAGGAGTGTGGTGGGTGAGTGTGTGTGCGTGTTTGTGAGGGTGCTGAGTGCTTGATGCGTATGTGAAGCGATCAGTGGTTGTCGGGAACTCTGGTGCGCAACGGGGCGGTGGTGGAAGGGCGGGGTCCACAGTGCTCAAGGGATCATCAAGTCTCATTATCAGGGGGTGCCGGGCCCCTGCGTCAAGAGCAGCATTACACAGCTTAAGGCCACAGCACGCACACGGCCGACGCGGAAACACAGGGGTCCAGCAGCCAGACAGCATCACACGGATTCAAGGTTTAGCGCAGCGGCCTGGAGATGCTTTGACCAAGGAGGTGCACGGTGGTGGAGCGACAAGAAACAGAACACAAGGACGGGACAGAAGGCCGGTAGCCGGGCCCACTTCAGAGAAGCGCCTGCGAGGGCAACAGAGGGCGAGCGCGCGCCGGGGGGGGGGGGGGTAGATGTAAGGAGACGTCCGTGTCGACGGAGGAGGGCTCTGGGCCCTAGCACGGGGCGAGCGGCGGTGAACGAGCGCAGGAACGTTTGTACTGCTGTTTTTAAAAAAAAGAAGGAAGCATTACAAGGCCATATTTGAAGCGGCTGTGAGCCTCTGAATTGGGACGCAGTGACAGTCAGACAGTAACTCATGTTAGTTCAGATCTGCCAACCGTGGGCCTTCGGACCTCCAGTACGCTGGTAGCTGTTTGTCCTGGGGACGCCTCTGTCACGCGCAGGACTCCAGCACAGCAAAAGAGGACGAGGGCAACCAATGAAGCGTAGTGTGGTGGTCGGGTTGGGCATTAAATAAGGTCCGTGTGGGTTAGGTCGCGCTAACCGCTCGGTATTGTGTGGATCTGGGGGGCTGGGCGCTGAGATGAGGAAATGCCTCCCCGCTTAAAATGCAACACACGCCGAACATCTTCACTTGTAATGAGAAGTGTTTCTAAACCTGTTGTCCAGCAAAAGAGAATTATAACATACTAAACAACATCAGTTGAATGTGACCCCGAGGTGGTTTTAAGAACACAGATAAACTATACATTGTCGCAGTTAGGTCTAGGGTCGGAAGTTTCATAAGTCAAAGGGTGGTTCTCGTTAGCAGTGAACAAGGATAGCTGGAGGCCTTGGGTATATACTTTGCAAGCACATGTGAGAGTCTTGCGAGGGCGCCCGCGGGTGTCCCTCATGTGAATGGAACCGACTGCAGGGGGGAGAGCACGAAAATAATGGCCAAGCGGGAAAAGAAGACTGCGCTCAAAAGAAAGTTGCAGGAGACCTAGGATAAGCCAGGTTGTTCGACAGGGGACGAAGTGTTGGAGAATTAATTGACAGTGGACGGTACGGGAGTTTTTGTGGTTTAAAGGCATTTGAAGACGTGCGCCGACCACAGAATACAACGTTTGGCATTTTCAGTGTGAAATCATCGTATTATTTCTGTGATGAAGCAATGGTCCAGTGTGTTCTAGACTCAGCTGAGGAACGCATGTGTTTGTGGTTTGGCTGCAGGTTCTGCAGGGCCTCGATTACCTTCACAGTAAGTGTAAGATCATCCACACGGACATCAAACCGGAGAACATCCTCATGTGTGTGGACGAGGCTTTCGTGCGCAGGATGGCGGTGGAGGCCACCGAGTGGCAGAAAGCCGGAGCGCCGCCGCCGTCTGGATCCGCTGGTATTCTGTCGTTCTGATTCGTGAATGATGATGAATGTGCTTGGTGACGTTCTGACCGTGTTTCTCTGTGTTTGTTCGCAGTCAGCACGGCTCCTCAACTCCAGCAGGTCAGTGAAGCCGTCATTCTCACACACACATGCAGCTGTTTTACTGAAGAAAGCGGACAAATGACCACCGTCTTCAACACATCAAAAACTCTAGTTTGCTGTATAGTTGTACATTACATACAAGCAGGGGCGTCTGACGGGGTAATAGTGGAACTGAGTAACGGGCCCTTGGCGAGGGAGGGCCATAAGACATTATTAATTAATATATTGATGGTGTGGTTGTGAGGGCCAAAAAAAAAAAAAAAAAAACAAAAAAAAAAAAAAAAAAAACCCCCAAAAAACAAAAAAAAAAAAAAAAAAAAAAAAAATAAAAAAAAAAAAAAAAAAAAAAAAAAAACAAAAAAAAAAAAAAAAAAAAAAAAAAAAAAAAAAAAAAAAAAAAAAAAAAAAAAAAAAAAAAAAAAAAAAAAAAGGCACCCCCTTGGTTGTGTGACTGGGGCCCAACATTTGGTGCTACGCCCCTGCATACAAGAACATACCACTCTGATCTGTAGATATTTGTGATGCACATCGGTTTTTACAAAACTGAACCAAGCCGCCTTAGAAAGTGAGTTTTGCTGATTAAGAGAGCATGTCGCTGGATAGTGACTCCGCCACCGAGCAAATGATCAGAATTCATCTGCTGAAGTACGAGAGAACGAGTGCATGAAGCGTGTTTGTCTGAGTTGTCTCCTGTGGTTTGGCGCCTCCTGCAGGTGGGGAAGATCTCCAAAAATAAAAAGAAGAAGCTGAAGAAGAAGCAGAAGCGGCAGGCGGAGCTGCTGGAGAGACGCATGCTGGAGATCGAAGCTCTGGAGCGAGAGGCGGAGAAGCAGAGAGCCGGAGGAGCGCCGGACGCCGCACACGGTCCCAGCCTGGCTCTGGCCGACAGCGAGGAAGATGAAGAGGATGATGAGGATGCAGATGAGGACGAGGAGGCCGAGGGAGAGAAGGAGCGGCCCGTCAGACTCACCAACCACACATGTGAGTTCAGTCCAGACCTCATCTTTTAAAAAAATAGGTGTTGATGAAAGTGATCCCTTGGTTTTAGGAATGTAAACAAATCCTGCTTCCCTAGACCAAATGTCTTCTTTTTAATCTTGGAAACATCTAATTTTCCCCGTGTGATCATGTATGTCACTGTTGCTCCCTTTTCAGTCGCCTTTAATTGGTAGATAATTTGTTCCTTAAGCAGGAACATTTCACATAAACACTACTCTGTCTCCAGTGTTCAGCATATGAAGTAACACTTTCTGTTCACATTTTTGGCCAAAGATTTCTCCTAACATGCAGATGAAGATAGCTCAGTTACTGTCAGTGTGTAGCACTAGTTTATAATGGATAAACTGCTAGTGATGATCAGATGATCGGATTCTCTGGTCAGGACTCCAGCTGCTGCGTGTTGAACCAGTTGAAGATGGTCTGATTTTCTGTGATTGCATTAGACTCCAGTGAGTCTTTTGTTGAAGAATCGGATCACTCTTGTAACTCTTTGGAGAGGTTTGTCTCCTCTTCTGAGCAAAAGCATCCAATTCCATTAGTTTGTTCAGGAGATCTCTTCATTTTGCTGTCAAGCTGTTATTTTTTTGACTTTATGTTTATTATGTATGGCCATTTGTTGTGATGGTCAAGTCAAGTCACCTTTATTTATATAGCGCTTTTAATAATACAGATTTTGTCAAAGCAGCTTTACAGAATTAAATAGGACAATAGTGTGTCAATAATGCAATATGACAATAGTAAACACTCAATTATCAGTTAAAGGCAGTTCATCATTGAATTCAGTGATGTCATCATCCAGCTCAGTTCAGTTTAAATAGTATCTGTGCAATCAAGTCCACGATATCGCTGGAAATGAAGTGTCCCCAACTAAGCAAGCCAGAGGAACCAAAACTCCATCGGTGACAGAATGGAGAAAAAACCTTGGGAGAAACCAGGCTCAGTCGGGGGTCAGTTCTCCTCTGACCAGACGAACCAGCAGTTCAATTCCAGGCTGCAGCAAAGTCAGATTGTGCAGAGGACTCAACTAGTTCCTGTGGTCTTGTCCCGGTGGCCGTCTAGGAGACGAGGTCCTCACTGGGGATCTGTCTTTGTGGCTCATCTAGTTGTCATGATCTCCGCTGACATTCAGGGCTGTAGAATGTCTTTGTATATTTGTAGTTCTTTGCAATAATGAAGACAACATAAAGTTTGGTTGTGTATTGTTTTTTGAGTTGATGGCGGTCTAAAATGTTTCCTCATAGATATGTCTCTGTCTCTCAGGTGCGGAGCCGGATCAGGATCAGGATCAGGATCAGCAGGAAATAGAGGAGAACGAGGAAGGTTGTGACATCCTTCCCACCGCCGACTATCCTGCTGAAGAAGAGTCACACAGGCGCACACACACTCCACCCGAGCGACAGGACACTCCTGAGAACGAGGACGAGTGTGGAAACTCAAAAGAACAAGAGCAGGATGGAAATGAAGACGTGAGAGAGGAAGAGGAAGAGGAGGATAAAACAGAGGAAGAGGAAACGGAAGCCACACCCTCACAGAGCACCGAGGACGAGCCGAAGACACACAAGTGTCCAAACAAGGAAGAAGTAGATCCACCTAAAGAGACAATAGAGAGACAAGAAGACGAAGAGGAGGAGGAGGAGGAAGATGAAGATGAAGAATATGACGAGGAAGAGGCAGAGGATGAAGGCCAGGAACCGTCCTGCAAGGACCACAACAACACCTGTAAAACGAACGGTCACGTGATCATGTGTGCGCAGGAGCGTCTGTCCTCGCCTCTGCTCTGCCCTCTGGTGGAGTCTGAGATCAGCACGACCGACCGCGACGTTTCCGACACCTCGTATGAACTTTTCAACGGAGAGACCGTGCTGACGAACGGAGCGCGGCACCGCGGCACCACGCCACGCTTCCCCGAGCTTCCTTTGGATCCCCATCAGGACGACTGCGAGCACGACGAGGCCCATGTGCGCAACACCGACCGCAGCCGAACAGTGTCCTCGTCCAGCACCGGAGACACGCCCAAAGGTCAGACACGCTTCATACATGCATACATACATGACTGCTGTTTCCTTGAGCAGGTCAATAAGCTCTCTGTGCATCTGTCTGTCTGTCCGTCTGCAGCGAGGGTCAGAGCGACCGATCTGCTGGTGAATCCTCTGGATCCGAGGAACGCAGACGTTCTGAGAGTCAAAATCGCTGATCTGGGCAATGCATGCTGGGTGGTAAGACGTCCTACAGAATACTTCGACTGTCCATATGATTGTAAATACCCGTGTAAGGCTGAACGTGAGCTGTGTGATCAATGCGTTTCCAGCACAAGCACTTCACGGAGGACATCCAGACGCGGCAGTACCGCTCCATCGAGGTGCTGATCGGAGCGGGATACAACACTCCCGCTGATATATGGAGCACGGCCTGCATGGTGAGCATCCGACCGTCATGCGTCTGCTGCCTCTGCGTCTGTCACTGAGTTTGATCTGTCTGTCGTCCACAGGCATTTGAGTTGGCCACTGGGGACTATCTGTTTGAGCCGCACTCTGGTGAAGACTACTCCCGTGATGAAGGTACTGCTCAGCCGCCTGCGTTACGAACCTAATGCTCAGAATGGTGTCGAGCTCATACTGCACACCGTAAACCGCTGTCTTCAACATGTTTGCCATGACCCTTGATTTTCTACAAACAAACAGCTTTTTTATGGCTAGGGGATAGGGTTAATCAGACAATATCACGATTGATTTTACATCACTACATGTTCACTGCTCTCGAATCCATGAACTAGACTGACTGACACAAGACTGGATTCA
This sequence comes from Sinocyclocheilus anophthalmus, assembly GCA_018155175.1. NCBI lineage: Eukaryota > Metazoa > Chordata > Actinopteri > Cypriniformes > Cyprinidae > Sinocyclocheilus > Sinocyclocheilus anophthalmus. Next base: position 169,653 of record JADLZN010006679.1, on the reverse strand, counting down.
GAACAAGAGAATCAACAAGAATTCTGTGATCAGCGTGATTTTTGAACATTATATTGACTCATTTTACTTTTTAAACTTGGATTAAAATGGCAAAATATTTACTGGATTGTCAGTTCAACACTGATGTGAAGCAAAGACCAGCTGACTGAACATGATCCCACTAATCATACGACTACTTCATAAATCAGTAAATGGACATGAGATATTGATGCAAGCGTGAATGATTTTATTATGTGCAGGAAGAGAAAGTAGCACTGAGACAACGATCAATTATACAGTTCATTAGAGTCATTAGAGCACAGAATGACACAAGTGACCAATCAGAATCAAGTATTTCAGGCCCTTTCTGAACTACACACACAACATGACGAGATCATGCTTAAAATCGACACGTGCAGTACGCTAATATGCCATTCTGAACACATCCGCTTCTGTCATTCACTCTGTCATCTTGATTCTGAAGCTGAAAGCTTAGCGTAACTGTTAGCCTTCAGATGTCAGATCGTGTTTAGTGTGTTTTTCGCTGATACTAAACTTCCGCTTTCTCCCTTCTGATCCCTTCCTCCGTATTTTCCTCTCACGCTTCCCTCTTCCTCTCTCTCTCCTGTAGATCATATAGCTCACATCATAGAGCTTCTTGGCTGCATTCCTCGACACTTTGCTCTTTCTGGAAAATATTCCCGGGAATTCTTCAACCGGAGAGGTAGTGTTAGAGGCAGAGGGAGGACGGACGCGAGCACACACACACACACACACACACACACACTCACAGACTGCAGCTTTATGGCTTGATGTTAGAGGGGTCATGAATTGCATTTTCACTTTTTTACATTGAGTTTTTTTCACCAATTTTCAAAATATATGAAAATGATTATTTTTCATCCTCATTTTCACTCCATTTCATTGGGCATCATCTCTACAAGGAACGACAGCAATCATCAAAATGCCGGGCTCTGCTGTAGGTTTCAATACAATATATTGAGACAAACCAGCCACATAATTAAGAAAAAAACATGCTTGTTCCCTTGCTGTTAGAAGATAGCTCAGTTCTTAGAGGTGCGGTTTGTGCTGAGGCATTACACTTGCAGCGTGTTTTTATTGTAGAATAACCTCTTATATGTGCAAATATCAAGGGCATTTTGATTTTCCATTTCATGACCTCTTTAATGACAGTCGGTCCTGCAGGTCTAATCTGAATCGGGCTGGTTTCACCCGGACATCAGACCTGTGTGTGTGTGTGTGAGCGTCCGTCCTCCTGCACCGCTGCATGAATAACTCATGTTGTGTGTGTGTGTGTGTGTGTGGATGTGTGTGGGTGTGTGTTCGGGGGTCAGACCACATCGCTCTGATTATGGAGTTACTGGGAAAAATCCCCCGCAAGATCATCGCAGCTGGAAAATACAGCCGTGAGTTCTTCTCAAAGAAAGGTAACACTCGCAGTCTGGCGTCTGGCTCCGCCGTTGAGGAGCTTTCATTCACTTTGTCAAATGGTTCGGCTCCGAGGTCTGCTTTCTTCCGTTCTGTCATCAGATACAGTAGAATAAATGATACCGGATTGGCTGATTTAGATCACTCAAATATATCGCACAATTAGGGCTGTGTCACAATTAGGACTGCAAAATGATTAATCGTGATTCAAAATAAAAGTGTGTTTACATACTATGTGTGTGTACTGTGCATATTTATTATGTATACTGTATATAAATACCACCTATAGTAAGTTAGATACTATATGGGTGTGTAAAAATATTTGTATGTATATATATATTTGTACTTGTATTATATACATGTTTATAGGCTGAGCCCCCTATAGTTCGACTAACGTTATTCCAACCCTAAAGAGACTTGATCGACCAAAATTGAATTAGTTGCTTAGTCGCAGAAAAAAATTCCACAGGAAGTGGTGAAGTCATGCAGTCCGTGACGCACAGATCGTTAACGGCTGGTCGATGTTGTAATACAGTCGGGCAGGACATCCAAACGCTCGTCTTTCATTCATTGAGCTCAAATATGGCTTCATCTGAAATATGTAAGTAGTAGCAACTTTACATGGCCGCTCAATCTAATGTAAAGCTAGTGCTCTAGTCCAGTGATTGTGTGAGAGTGTGGAAGCTGAACAGTAGCATGACAGATGGAGGCGCCGGTGCACTCACCTGCTCTTAAAATACTCTCTCATTTCTGGTCATACAGATAAGAGTAATAATGCTTCAAATGAACAACTACTAGTCGACCAGAAAAATCTTTAGTCGAGGGCAGCCCTAATATTTTATATATAAATCTAACATATTTTTCCTTAATATATACTGTGTGTGTGTGTTTTTATATATACATAATAAATATACACCGTACACACACATATAGTATGTAAACAAACTTTTATTTTGAATGTGATTTTGCAGCCCTAGTCACAATCACTGACACGGTTAAGCCACAGAAACACGACTGATATCATCCAGTCACCATTCTCTGTGATTCATTCTCCCTCTGTAGCTGGTTCTTTAGGTCAGTAACATGAACGACTAATGAGCATCTGTGAGAATCTCCCGCCATTATTGGAGAGTAAACTGTAATCGCTGCTAGCGATGAGCTAACAGCACTGAGAGTGACTACAGCGGCGCTTAACTAACTGGTTATATTTTGAGGCACTGGGCCTCCCTCTGACACAACGTTCATGATGGAGTCATTTCCAATGCTCAGTCTGACCTGATACAAGTGATCACAATTCCCAGCAGTTTTTGATTGAGTTACTGATTGTTTACTTGTGTAAACAAGTAAACAAAGTGAATTACAAGCAGTAATAGTGTGGGCGGGTCTTGCATTAAACGGTAACAGTGTGTCTTGCATTAATAATATGGGCAGATCTTACAGTAATAATGTGGGCATGTCTTGCATTAATAGTGTGGGTGTGTCTTACAGTAATAATGTGGGCATGTCTTACAGTAATAATGTGGGCGGGTCTTACAATAATAGTGTGGGCGTGTCTTACAGTAATAGTGTGGGCAGGTCTAACAGTAATAATGTGGGCGGGTCTTACAATAATAGTGTGGGCGTGTCTTACAGTAATGGTGTGGGCAGGTCTAACAGTAATAATGTGGGCGGGTCTTACAATAATAGTGTGGGCAGGTCTTACAGTTATAGTGTGTCTTGCATTAATGTGTTTTTTTATTTACACAAGTAAACAATCAGTAACTCAAAGTAAATTACAAGCAGTAATAATGTGCGTGGGTCTTGCATTAAACAGTAATAGTGTGGGCAGGTCTTGCATTAATAATGTGGGTGAGTCATACAGTAATAGTGTGGGTGGGTCTTACAGTAATAATGTGAGCGTGTCTTGCAGTAATAGTGTGGCGGGTCTTGGGCAGGTCTTTGCCGTTAATAATGTGGGTGGCTCCTACAGTAATGATGTAGGCGTGTCTTACAGTAATGGTTCAGTAATAGTGTGGGTAGGTATTGCATTAATAATATGGGCGGGTCTTTCATTAATAGTGTGTCTTGCATTAATAATGTGGGTGAGTCATACAGTAATAGTGTGGGCGGGTCTTACAGTGATAGTGTGGGTGGTCCTACAGTAATAGTGTGGGTGAGTCATACAGTGATAGTGTGGGTGAGTCATACAGTGATAGTGTGGGTGAGTCATACAGTGATAGTGTGGGTGAGTCATACAGTGATAGTGTGGGTGAGTCATACAGTGATAGTGTGGGTGAGTCATACAGTAATAGTGTGGGCGGGTCTTACAGTGATCGTGTGGGTGGTCCTGCATTAATAATGTGGGTGAGTCATACAGTAATAATGTGGGTGAGTCATACAGTGATAGTGTGGGTGGGTCTTGCAGTAATAGTGTGGGCAGGTCTTGCATTAATAATGTGGGTGGCTCCTACAGTAATGATGTAGGCGTGTCTTACAGTAATTGTTCAGTAATAGTGTGGGTAGGTATTGCATTAATAATATGGGCGGGTCTTTCAGTAATAGTGTGTCTTGCATTAATAATGTGGGTGAGTCATACAGTAATAGTGTGGGTGAGTCATACAGTGATAGTGTGGGTGGGTCTTGCAGTAATAGTGTGGGTGAGTCATACAGTGATAGTGTGGGTGGGTCTTGCAGTAATAGTGTGGGCGGGTCTTACAGTAATATTGTGGGCGGGTCTTACGTTAATATTGTGGGCGGGTCTTACTGTAATAGTGTGGGCGGGTCTTACAGTGATGGTGTGGGTGGGTCTTGTAGTAATAATGTGGGCGGGTCTTACAGTAATAGTGTGGGCGGCTCCTACAGTAATGATGTAGGCGTCTCTAACAGTAATAATGTGAGCGTGTCTTACAGTAATGGTTCAGTAATAGTGTGGGTAGGTATTGCATTAATAATATGGTCGGGCCTTTCAGTAATAGTGTGTCTTGCATTAATAATGTGGGTGAGTCATACAGTGATAGTGTGGGTGGGTCTTACAGTAATAGTGTGGGCGGCTCCTACAGTAATGATGTAGGCGTCTCTAACAGTAATAATGTGAGCGTGTCTTACAGTAATGGTTCAGTAATAGTGTGGGTAGGTATTGCATTAATAATATGGGCGGGTCTTTCAGTAATAGTGTGTCTTGCATTAATAATGTGGGTGAGTCATACAGTAATAGTGTGGGTGAGTCATACAGTGATAGTGTGGGTGGGTCTTGCAGTAATAGTGTGTCTTGCATTAATAATGTGGGTGAGTCATACAGTAATAGTGTGGGTGAGTCATACAGTGATAGTGTGGGTGGGTCTTGCAGTAATAGTGTGTCTTGCATTAATAATGTGGGTGAGTCATACAGTGATAGTGTGGGTGAGTCATACAGTGATAGTGTGGGTGGGTCTTGCAGTAATAGTGTGGGTGAGTCATACAGTGATAGTGTGGGTGAGTCATACAGTGATAGTGTGGGTGAGTCATACAGTGATAGTGTGGGTGGGTCTTGCAGTAATAGTGTGGGCGGGTCTTACAGTGATAGTGTGGCGGGACTTGCAGTAATAGTGTGGGTAGGTATTGCATTAATAATATGGGCGGGTCTTTCAGTAATAGTGTGTCTTGCATTAATAATGTGGGTGAGTCATACAGTAATAGTGTGGGTGAGTCATACAGTGATAGTGTGGGTGGGTCTTGCAGTAATAGTGTGTCTTGCATTAATAATGTGGGTGAGTCATACAGTAATAATGTGGGTGAGTCATACAGTGATAGTGTGGGCGGGTCTTACAGTGATAGTGTGGGTGGTCCTGCATTAATAATGTGGGTGAGTCATACAGTAATAGTGTGGGTGAGTCATACAGTAATAATGTGGGTGAGTCATACAGTGATAGTGTGGGTGGGTCTTGCAGTAATAGTGTGTCTTGCATTAATAATGTGGGTGAGTCATACAGTAATAGTGTGGGTGAGTCATACAGTGATAGTGTGGGTGGGTCTTGCAGTAATAGTGTGTCTTGCATTAATAATGTGGGTGAGTCATACAGTGATAGTGTGGGTGAGTCATACAGTGATAGTGTGGGTGAGTCATACAGTGATAGTGTGGGTGAGTCATACAGTGATAGTGTGGGTGAGTCATACAGTGATAGTGTGGGTGAGTCATACAGTGATAGTGTGGGTGAGTCATACAGTGATAGTGTGGGTGAGTCATACAGTGATAGTGTGGGTGAGTCATACAGTGATAGTGTGGGTGAGTCATACAGTGATAGTGTGGGTGAGTCATACAGTGATAGTGTGGGTGAGTCATACAGTGATAGTGTGGGTGAGTCATACAGTAATAGTGTGGGCGGGTCTTACAGTGATGGTGTGGGTGGGTCTTGTAGTAATAATGTGGGCGGGTCTTACAGTAATAGTGTGGGCGGCTCCTACAGTAATGATGTAGGCGTCTCTTACAGTAATAATGTGAGCGTGTCTTGCAGTAATAGTGTGGGCAGGTCTTACAGTAATAATGTGGGTGGCTCCTACAGTAATGATGTAGGCGTGTCTTACAGTAATGGTTCAGTAATAGTGTGGGTAGGTATTGCATTAATAATATGGTCGGGCCTTTCAGTAATAGTGTGTCTTGCATTAATAATGTGGGTGAGTCATACAGTAATAGTGTGGGCAGGTCTTGCATTAATAATGTGGGTGAGTCATACAGTAATAGTGTGGGAGGGTCTTACAGTGATAGTGTGGCGGGTCTTGCAGTAATAGTGTGGGCAGGTCTTGCATTAATAATGTGGGTGGCTCCTACAGTAATGATGTAGGCGTGTCTTACAGTAATGGTTCAGTAATAGTGTGGGTAGGTATTGCATTAATAATATGGGCGGGTCTTTCAGTAATAGTGTGTCTTGCATTAATAATGTGGGTGAGTCATACAGTGATAGTGTGGGCGGGTCTTACAGTGATCGTGTGGGTGGGTCTTGCAGTAATAATGTGGGCGGGTCTTACAGTAATAGTGTGGGCGGGTCTTACAGTAATAATGTGAGCGTGTCTTGCAGTAATAGTGTGGGCAGGTCTTGCATTAATAATGTGGGTGGCTCCTACAGTAATGATGTAGGTGTGTCTTACAGTAATGGTTCAGTAATAGTGTGGGTAGGTATTGCATTAATAATATGGGCGGGTCTTTCAGTAATATTGTGTCTTGCATTAATAATGTGGGTGAGTCATACAGTGATAGTGTGGGTGAGTCATACAGTGATCGTGTGGGTGGGTCTTGCAGTAATAGTGTGTCTTGCATTAATAATGTGGGTGAGTCATACAGTGATAGTGTGGGCGGGTCTTACAGTGATCGTGTGGGTGGGTCTTGCAGTAATAGTGTGGGCGGGTCTTACAGTAATAATGTGAGCGTGTCTTACAGTAATGGTACAGTAATAGTGTGGGTAGGTATTGCATTAATAATATGGTCGGGTCTTTCAGTAATAGTGTGGGCGGGTCTTACAGTAATATTGTGGGCGGGTCTTACAGTAATAGTGTGGGCGGGTCTTACAGTAATATTGTGGGCGAGTCTTACAGTAATAGTGTGGGCGGGTCTTACAGTAATATTGTGTCTTACGTTAATATTGTGGGCGGGTCTTACAGTAATATTGTGGGCGGGTCTTACGTTAATATTGTGGGCGGGTCTTACTGTAATAGTGTGGGCGGGTCTTACAGTAATAATGTGAGCGTGTCTTACAGTAATGGTACAGTAATAGTGTGGGTAGGTATTGCATTACTAATATTGTCGGGCCTTTCTGTAATAGTGTGGGCGGGTCTTTCAGTAATATTGTGGGCGGGTCTTACGTTAATATTGTGGGCGGGTCTTACTGTAATAGTGTGGGCGGGTCTTACAGTAATAGTGTGGGCGGGTCTTACTGTAATAGTGTGGGCGGGTCTTACAGTAATATTGTGGGCGGGTCTTACGTTAATATTGTGGGCGGGTCTTACGGTAATATTGTGGGCGGGTCTTACTGTAATAGTGTGGGCGGGTCTTGTGTTAATAGTGTGCAGCAGCTGCTGATCCGGGGCATCTCTCTACAGGTGAGCTGAGGCACATCACCAAGCTCAAGCCCTGGTCTCTGTTTGACGTGCTGGTGGAGAAATACGGCTGGTCAGCTGAGGACGCCGGTCACTTCACTCACTTCCTGCTGCCCATGCTGGAGATGGTGCCGGAGAAACGGGCCTCCGCCTCAGAATGCCTCAACCACCCCTGGCTGAACTCGTAGCACTTTGGTCCCTGAGACTCATCAACCCCTGCGGCCCCGTCCTGAACTGCAGCCGCCGTCATCAGAGAGAAAGAGCCAGAGAGAGGAGGCGTCAGAGGGGCGAGGGCGGGCTTCAGCGCACACACACACATACTCACAAACAATCACACACACCCCAAAACAAAAAAAAAAACCCTCACACACATACTCACACTCACACACACAAACATACTCACAAACACTCACACTCACTCACTCACACACACACACATACTCACAAACACTCACACACACACACACATACTCACAAACACTCACACACACACAAGGTTTATTCACCATCTTCCTCAGCCTCATTGAACTGAACTGACACATTTTACACGCCGAAAACCGAAAGAGATCATTTCACTTTATCTGACAGATAAAAGCAAAACAAATATTTATAAATTCACACAGATTACATTTGTGTGAGTGATAATTCATCTCAATGACTGCGAGTATGAGAGTCACTGACACCACTGTGTGTGTGTGTGTGTGTAACCACTGTGTGTGTGTGTGTGTATGAGAGTGTGAGTGTGTGTGTGTGAGTGTGATTGTGAGTGTGTGTGAGTGTGTGTGTGTGTGAGCAACACAAACTGCTAATTGGTGTTTCTGACAGGAAGCCCACCCAAGTCCCTCTGCATGAAGCCCCGCCTCTTTCGCCCCACCATCCAATCAGATTCTGCAGTGGAGCTGTTTACAAACCTCATCTCTCTCTCTCTCACACACACACACACACACACACACACACACACTGCCCTGGGAAATATGAATCCAGTAGACAAAGAGACGCTTAGGTTTGTGGACGTTGGCGCCGTTGACTGTTTCCCGTCTGGATTAATGTTTTGATTCGAAGCTTCGATTCCTGATTCTGTGGCGGCGCTCTGCTCTTTCTCCGGCAGGACGGCCGTCGCGCTCCGGGGCTGCACTCGTGTTCATACTTGTGTTCAGGGAAACGTACCGATGTACAGAGATCCAGCAAACTGTCCAAAAACTCGCAACTGCTTGAGCGCAAGATAAACACGCAGTCGTCATGGAGACGTGACGCAGCCGCTGCTCGAAATACATCATCATCATCATCATCGTCACAGTTAGTCCAGTTGCCTATTTTCGCAATAAAAGTAGATGGTGAAATATTTTTTAATATATTTAAATTAATTTAAAAGAAAAGCAGTTCTCTGATGTTGTGACCGTGACAGAGTTTAGTCGTAACAAGGTGATTGTGTTTCGTCTATTCTGAGATGTTTTATTTCCTTTGTTTTGGTTTTTGTTCAGTTGTCTCCTCCTTCATGGCATTGACTCGTGCTGCTCTGTGAGGACTCGTGCGATAGTCATGGATTTTATTGAAGGTTTTTGCAATAATAGCGATTACGATGATGAACTTTTGCACCGGAAGCTCCTGATGTGTCTCACGCTGACTGTTCTTCCCAACTCCACAACTGCGTTCTTGTTTTTCATCGACAGATTTAATAAAGTTGTAAATTAATGGATCACATTGCCTGAACATTTCCACCATTCTTGCTCTGCATGCGAGTTCATTTATGATGAGCAGTGCTCCAGCTCTGTCGGTTAGTTAGAGTCGTGTTTAACTCGTGAGTAAAAGGCACACAAACATCCTTGGACTCCTTTATTCTCTGACTCCACGATGCCCCCTCGTGGCCGGAAACAGTATTAGGAATCAAAACATGTAAAATATTGTCATGTAGTTTCACTCCTAGATTATCCCACCGTGCCCTTTCATGGAAACTTCGAACTGCGCCCTCTACGGGGTGCTATGGGGAACGCCTCGTCGTGTTCCGTATTGTCTGAATGGACAGACATCGAATCAAAAAAACACCAACTTTTTTGGCCGGCGACAGCCATGACGTCACTACCCGTGCGACTATAGTATAAATAGGCACCAGTAGAACACGTCATTCTCTTCTTCGTCTTCACTGACTGTTTTGTTTGAAGCGTGCATTTAAGTGGTAAGAGCGATCTCTATTTATCTCATTATGGCGAGCACTAGCAAAGCATTTAAGGATGTGTGCATCCGTGTTGACATTGTTTAACATCTGATGACACACACGATCTATGACACACGTTGTTTGTTTGGGCAAAGAGCACGCCCACAGCCGATGTCTCCGAGGGGGGGGGGGAAAACGGCGTGCAATCTGCGAGGTTTTTTGCCAAGGGAAAAAAAGCTCGGTGCTCTTGTTTGTCTATGTTCTGATTTTTCGAGGAACGAGGGGCAGAGGCAGCCATCGCTTACCGCGAATTCAAGACGGACCACGCCCGTGCTGAGGCCACGAGAAGGGGACTTGAGTCTTATTTGTAGGCGGATCGCCTGGCGTGGTATCTGGCCGATGAGTTTGAAGGGGGGTTCCCTTTCGTGATCGTCGGCTGTGCAAGAGAGTGAGCCGAGTTACTGTTTTTCCTTCATTAACGTGTCTGAGTAAGGGGCCACTTGGCTTTCTGAGAGCAGCCCCCCCAAGAGCACAGCTGGCATACAGAGAAATAGGAGGGCCAAAGAAGCTGTACAGGCTGAGCCTTTCCATCCAGTCTGTTCGCCCTGCGTATGATTGAGCTTTTGGAAATTATGATCGCGGCCACGGCGGAGACCTTTAAACTTGCCGTCATGAAACGGGCCACAGTTGTTGTAAAAAAAGTGACGTGGCTGAAATATCTCGATGAAATTAGGTTTTCTGGGCTTCCTTTTCTCCCTGTTTTTCATAATAAAGAGTTGGAAGGAATCAAAGAGGCCGTTTTTTCTCCGATCCCTCTATTCATGCCAATAAAGTCTACTTGCCAAACATAAGGGTGCATGCCGCAAAAAATCGGTTATGAGAAGATGCCCCTATAGAGATATGCTAGCCAGCTATCTCTCTATGGGTGAGGCATCATCTCTCAAAACTCCCTCCTTGACATCTCGCTCTTGGGGATAACAGGGCATATGCCAAGCCACGCACGCAGGTCGCGTGTCTGCGTCATTTGCAACTACGAATGTGCTGATGTCCATGAAGAAATTATCGGCTGACCAGCTGAAAGACAGCGATAGAAAAGCCAGGTCTGAGCAGACCCACCGAACAAACCCAGGCGGTGCCTCGCACCCGATCTCGTTTGAGGAATCTCAGAGAACGGCCTCAGTATAGGGCTAGTGTCTGCGGCTGAGTAAATAGAAGACCCTCACAGGGATGGCTCCCAGCTAACCAGCGACCAGCGGCGTCTCAAGTCGATTGTTTTGTCCCGGATCAGAGTGAAACACTCAGATCTACTCATTTCTCGCAGGTCTTACATCTTTGCCCTTATCTTACACCTTCCTAAGTCACCGCTTGTAACCACCATCTTCCCCCACCTGACGTGAGGTTTTCATGTGGGAAATATTCCTGCATTATTGTCTCCTCTATGGACCTCCTTAGGTTTGGTTGGTTTCTGTAGGCTTCAATCGTGACAATATACTGACGGGTCGGTCTGAAGCCGCTTCTACCTGCCAGGAGCACACCGACGCGGGAAATCCATGTGGGTTGTAGAGTACAATTATATTACGTCTAAATATGCTATCTGCCTATATATGGTATACTAATGAGAGCTGCGGTTCGTGTGTATAACCTTTCTGCGGATTTGTTAGCAGTGTTACCCGAGGCACCAAACCTGTGTGTTTCTGTTCCGTTTTCTAGGGTAGGTCCTCGATGTGCACCCCCTCTGCTGGGTTCAGAAACGTGGTGCTCGACTTGCAGTGTTTATTTCGCTCGTCGATATATGTCCAGAAGGTAAGTTAAGCCGGGTTTCGGCTTCATACTTCCGGGATCATGCGGCCATAACACAGGCTTCAGCGGGAGCCTTCGTGATCATCAGGCCACCGGCGCGTCACTGCAAAAATTTCCTAGACGTCCATGCTGGGGTTACGCTTTCATGCTACCCCGACTGGTCTACCGTATCTGGGTCTCCCTGAGAGGCTTCCCGATCACCAGGATATCCCCTCTTTCTGAGGCATCGAGCGGGAATTATAATGGGCACAGGGTGGCATTACGAGAACATTCCGTGTAATAAAAATGCATATGTCTCGGGCAGTTGCTCCTCCTCACCTATATTGAGGGTTGTATTAGCGAGTCTGCCTTTCCCGTTGGCCCTACCACAACAAGTACTATCGGTATGGCAGCCGTTAAGCTTTGCGCTAACTTTTTACAAATCCAAATAAGTGGTAGTGTGTGCACGTTATGCTTTGCCACTTTCTAAATTCCATAGCTGGTAAGTGTACACGTTATGCTTGCCCACTTTTCTAAACGCCGGATGGTAGGGGGTTACCGTTATTGATCTTGTGACCTTTCTTGAGTGGTTAGATCCACCGCTTACTTGGGGCTCCAACTCAACTAGTGTGTCTCTGACGTACAAAATCGTTTGGAAGCACTGCTACACTATTATGAGAGGACTATGGTGTTTCTTTAGAGCGTTAATCATCTCTGAGGAGTTGGATTCCTCTCTCCATGGGCTGTCCTTGTGGTAGTTTGAGCAGTGCTCCCCTTTTATCAAAGGGTTACCTGGAATGAGCAATGCTATTCCTCTGAGTTCGGAGTTCTCCTCTCACATGAGAAGATTGAGTTCTCTTTTTCTCCAGAGCACCAGGAACCAGCAACATCAGGCGATTTAGGCCCTTCAGTCTGCCTCCTGATGCGCTGAGTGATTTGGCTCTACGTGTTACAGTATGCTTACATTTTGAGTTTTACAACATGCTGCGGTCGAGCCCCTCTCGGGAGAGCCTCGGGATTGGACCCCTTCCCTCACGCTAACGTAAAAACTACTGAATAGCCGTTCCTAGATTGTATAACATGCATGTAGGTTCAGGCCCCATTCTCGCGCTTGAGAGAACTAGGGTGTTTGCTCCACAGCTCAAGTAAAAATATTGCTAGCTGTGACAGCTGGGATGCATGCAGGTCGTAGCCCCCTTCTCGGATTGGTCGAGAAACTAGGTCATGTGTTGCTCACCAACTGCAGCTGTAAATAGTATTGCTCGCTGGTCCACAACCCATGGAATAGCTGCCTGTTGGATTGAGCTCCCTTCCGTTTGAGGATGGATAGGTTGCTCCCTCAGGTTACCAGAATTACTCTAGCCAACCTCCCAGAGGCCATTCTAGCCTCTACTAGACAATAGCGGTTTAGGGGAATACGCCTATTTAATCTATGGGAACTGCCTCTTTTCAATGGGCTATGCCACGAGTGATGATAACCCCTAGAACGGTTTATTAAGAAGTGTGTGCCACGTTATGCTTTGCCCACTTCTACAATCCACAACTAAGGGGTAAGTGTGCACGTTTACTTGGCCCACTTTCTAGACCTCCTGTATGGTACGAGCTAGCGCCCCCACCCGAACTTCAGATTAGCTCTTTCTGGGTGGTTTAAAACCCCGGTTCCACCTTGGGCACAGCTCCTTCTATGTATCCTCTGGATACCTACTTACAGGGTGTTGCTACTAAGGTCTGTTGAGACAGTTCCTTCAGCCCATACAAAGAGAAACGTGCGATAGCCCCTGTGTGACAGGCCAAGACCTAGTACGATTTTCATACAGGCTCTTGGTTGATAATTCATTAAGGAATATATTCCTGTTCTAATATGACTTGAAGCGCTACCCCAGGCCCAGGGAGTTAGGCCCTCACAGTGCGTAAGTATTTGGGGTATGTAGCTAGGCCTTTGGCCGAGGGAAGAACGTCACACCTGAACCAGCTCGTTTTATCTGTAAGTCCCCTTAGGGGGGCAACTCCTATGGCAATATGGTAGAGTTGGTACTTGGTGCTCGCCATGGTTTCTGGCAAGCACTCCCCTCAGCATGGTGGCGTGGGTATACCGGTCCCCATAGCGACCCCTAGAGGACGCAGTCCGAAGTTCCCATGAAAGGGAACGTCTAAGGTTACTTATGTAACCATGGTTCCCCTAGAGTATGGGACCGAAGCACTGCTGTCTCACTCTAGGTTTCTTTGTCACCTGCTGCGGCCACAAAGCTTCGTTTGACGAAAGATGCAAGAAGGAATGAGTGTAGTGCTCCGGTCGCCTATTTATAGTGCACGGTAGTGACCGTATGGCTGTCGCCAGCAAAGAACGCTTGGTGTCGGTTTATCCAAATGTAGCTTCAGGACATCAGGTCACGACGAGAGGCGTTCCCCATAGTCGAACCCTAGCGGTATGCACTGGTCTCGTCCTACTCAGGGAACCGATGTTAAGATAGGTAACCTCGAAGAGGTAATTAATCAGTAATGTTCGTATGCTATGGCTGTCTGAAAGTCACACTGCGGTCGGTGCGATGAAGCCACTATCACATCCACAGTTCAGCATCAATCCCTATAATCAGAATAAACCTTCATTTCTGGACTTCAATTCTCTGTAGTGTGAACAGCTTTTTGTGATTTGACCTTCCCCCTTGAAAGATTCAAAATAGTATTGAGTACTATCTTAAACTTAAAGGGTCCTATGATGCCAAATTTCAAATTGTTCCTTTCTTTGGAGGGTACAGCTTCTTGGTGCATAAAGACGGACCTGTACAACGATTGACAAAGACTAAAGTACTAGTTCTCACATCCAAAGAGATATTTTTAAAAAGGTTATAAGAGCTCAACCATCACCCGCCCACAAAACGCTCGTCATCCTAACACTGCCCACACATGTCTACTCACTATGTGGGAACGTTGGCATAACGCCGCACCAATGTTCACGCAAAGAAAGAAGGTGCAACTTTTTTCTCGCTGTAGTATTGTTGCCGCCGCAATGTTGTGAAGATGCTGTGTGCTTCGTTATGAAAGCGAAACTACATGGTTTGGTCTTCCAAAAGAGCAAAGGACCACGTACTAGATAAATCAGTGTTGTCATTTGGGAGTTTTACAACACTGGGTTCGAGAAAACTTCACCCAAACTATCCAGATGTGTGACCAGCCATTTTTGAGCCCACCGAGACTGTTTACTATATCCTGGGAGAGTATGATACCAAATGCGGCTACTGTTCTGACTCACCGACTTGGAAGCAGACTGTAAGTTTTTATATTTAAAGGATTTGCCACTGAAGATTCAAATGCGAGTTTTGGGCAGTTTAGAGTAGCGCTTGTTGTTTGTCATTTTCTCCGATCACAAATGCAGACATGGTTCTATGTTATGTACGTGGAGCGATACACAATGCCAATAATAAAAAGACAGTATAAGTCATTTGAAAATCCGTATTATGTCCCCACTGGATGACAACGAAACTGCCACGTCTTATATGTGCATCTTTCTAATGTTTTTGTCTCGTCACTACTGGCTCCGGAGTAGTAATGGCAATCATCACAGGTATAGGGTGAGGGTCCGTAACAATTCCGTATCACGCTTGAGGTTCTCAGCGCACAATTCAGAAACGGCACTGGATATGTAACTGGCCAATCAGAGCACACCTCACTTTTTCAGACCGATGAGCTTTGTCAAAATCGACACGTTTCAGAAAGGCGGGGCATAGAGGAGAAACAATAATATACAGTATGTGGAAAATGTGTTTTTTTAGCCTTAAACTGCATAAACACATTTCAATACACAAACACAACCAAATAATGTGTTTGAGCTAGCTATATAGACCCACGTTTAATCAGCACTGCAGGGTTGATCAAACACACCTGCAGCAGGTAAAGCAGGAGAGTGTCTGGTGAAGCTGCATCTGCAGGAAACCTGGTAAGAGATTTACATGATGGACTGAATTCAGAACAGCATAAATCTGACCATATGACTGTCTTTAAGTGTTTGTTTGCTTGTTTAATCCCGTTAATTCAACAGATGGAGGCTTCTCTACTGTTACCGCATCTTCAGACATGAAATTTAAGACTCCAGTTAGATTTTTTAAAATATATATTTCTCTGTGATCTGCTTTCAGATGACTGCTGCGAGTCTGAATAACCTGCTCATCATGAGCCTCAAGCAGATCTAGGACTGAACAGAAACGATTGGGACAAAAGAGTTTTTACTTCTCTTTTATTCAGTTATTTACATGAAAACACATAATATTTAGCAGGTCAGCTTTATTTCTGTAGCGCTTTAATAGAGATTATTTCAGAGCAGATTCACAGAGATAAACAGGAATATGATAGAATCAATGATGCAAATGTCATTGAATACGAGACAAATTCCGCTTAAAACTCCTCTCTTTTCCTCCTCTCCATTATTATATTATTATTATTGTTGTTGTTCATTTGCCTCACATGACTTGATTTAGGACTAGGTATCAGAGAAAATGTAGTTTCAGGTCTTTATAACGTATCCCATTGAACACCTTAGGATCATCAATCAGAAATATAGGTTTCCAGTAAAAGGCTCTAGTCATGGGCATTATTTCAGAAGTGAGGGGGGCAGAAATGTCAAATGTACAAACCCAATTCCAAAAAGTTGGGACACTGTACAATTGTGAGTATAAAATGATGGCATTAATTTACAAATTTCATAAACTTATATTTTATTCACAATATAATATAGATAACATTTCAAATGTTGAAAGTGAGACATTTTGATATGTCATGCCAAATATTGGCTCATTTGGATTTCATGAGAGCTACACATTCACATTCAAAAAAAGTTGGGACCCGTTCGCGCAACTAACGAGCCGGACCCGTTAAATGTACATATAAGGAACAGCTGGTGGACCAATTTGCAACTTATTAGGTCATTTGTCAACATGATTGGGTATAAAAAGAGCCTCTCATATTGGCAGTGTCTCTCAGAAGTCAAGATTGGCAGAGGATCACCAATTCCCCCAATTTTGCGGCGAAAAATAGTGGAGCAATATCAGAAAGGAGTTTCTCAGAGAAAACTTGCAAAGAGTTTGAAGTTATCATCAACTACAGTGCATAATATCATCCAAAGAATCAGAGAATCTGGAACAATCTCTGTGATTAAGGGTCAAGGCCGGAAAACCATACTGGATGCCCATGATCTTCGGGCCCTTAGACGGCACTGCATCACATACAGGAATGTTACTGTAATGGAAATCACAACATGGGTTTAGGAATACTTCCAGAAAACATTGTCGTTGAACACAATCCACCGTGCCATTTGCTGTTGCCGGCTAAAACTCTATAGGTCAAAAAAGAAGCCATATCTAAACATGTTCCAGAAGCGCAGGCGTTTTCTCTGGGCCAAGGGTCATTTAAAATGGACTGTGGAAAACTTTTCTGTGGTCAGACGAATCAAAATTTGATGTTCTTTTTGGAAAACTGGGACACCATTTCATCCGGACTAAAGAGTACAAGGACATCCCAAGTTGTTATCAGCGCTCAGTTCTGAAGCCTGCATCTCTGATGGTATGGGTTTTGCATGAGTGCGTGTGGCATGGGCAGTTTACACATCTGGAAAGGCACCATCAATGGTGAAAGTTATATCCAAGTTCTAGAACAACATATTCTCCCATCCAGACGTCGTCTCTTTCAGGGAAGACCTTGCATTTTCCAACCTGACAATGCCAGACCACATACTGCATCAATTACAGCATCATGGCTGCGTAGAAGAAGGATCTGGGTACTAAAATGGCCAGCCTGCAGTCCAGATCTTTCACCCATAGAAAACATTTGGCGCATCATAAAGAGGAAGATGCGACAAAGAAGACCTAAGACAGTTGAGCAACTAGAAGCCTGTATTAGACAAGAATGGGACAACATTCTTATTCTTAAACTTGAGCAACTTGTCTCCTCAGTGCCCAGACGTTTGCCGACTGTTATAAAAAGAAGAGGGGATGCCACAGTGGTAAACATGGCCTTGTCCCAACTTTTTTTGAGATGTTGATGCCATGAAACTTAAAATCAACTTATTTTTATTAAAATGATACATTTTCTCAGTTTAAAAATTTGATATGTCACCTATGTTGTATTCTGAATAAAATATTGAAATTTGAAACTTCCACATCATTGCATTCTGTTTTTATTCACAATTTGTACAGTGTCCCAACTTTTTTGGAATCGGGTTTGTAATATGTAAATATAAATCCGTCAATCTCGTTCCAGCACAACCAATAGCGAGAGTTTGGGGCGTGGTAGTGCTACTGGATCTTAGCGCTGTGTAAGACACTATCGACAACAACATTCTTTTGAATAGACAAAAAAATGATGTTGGCATTAGTGGAAATGCATTGGCGTGGTTAAATCATACTTATCTGACCATCAATTCATAGCAGTGAATGAAGAGGTATCATATCGATCACAAGTGCAGTATGGAGTACCTCACGGCTCAGTACTAGGGCCGTTACTCTTCACACTTTACATGTTACCCTTGGGAGATATCATCAGGAAACACGGTGTTAGCTTTCACTGTTATGCTGATGATACTCAGCTCTATATTTCTTCACGGCCCGGCGAAACATACCAATTTGAAAAACTAACGGAATGCATAGTTGATAAAACACTGGATGACGAGTAATTTCTTACTGCTAAATTCTGAAAAAACGGAGGTGTTAATTATAGGACCTAAAAACTCTACATGTAATAACCTAGAACACTAACACTTGATGGCTGCTCTGTCAATTCTCCGTCATCAGTTAGGAACTTAGGTGTGCTATTTGATAGCAATCTTTCCTTCGAAAGCCACGTTTCTAGCATTTGTAAAACTGCATTTTTACATCTCAGATATATCTAAATTACGACCTATGCTCTCAATGTCAAATGCAGAAACATTAATTAATGCGTTCATGACCTCAAGGTTAGATTATTGTAATGCTTTATTGGTGGTTGTTCTGCACACTTAATAAACAAACTCCAGCTGGTCCAAAATGCCTCAGCTAGTGTTCTTACTAGAACCAGGAAGTATGAGCATATTAGCCCGGTTCTGTCAACACTGCACTGGCTCCCTATTAAACATCCTATAGATTTTAAAATCCTGCTAATTACTTATAAAGCCCTGAATGGTTTAGCACCTCAGTATTTGAACGAGCTCTTATTGCATTATACTCCTCCACGTCCGCTGCGTTCTCAAAACTCTAGCAATTTGATAATACCTAGAATATCAAAATCAACTGCAGCGGAGATCCTTTTCCTATTTAGCCCAAACTCTGGAATAACCTACCTAACATTATTCAGGAGGCAGACACACTCTGTCAGTTTAAATCTAGATAAAAAACCCATCTCTTTAAAACTGCTTCACACATAACACAACAACAACATTTCTAATAAAAAAAAAAAAAAAAAAAAAAAAAAAAAAAAAAGAATTACATCCGTTAAAGGATTGTTAGGCTGCATTAATTAGGTCAACTGGAACCGGGAACACTTCCCATAACACCCGATGTACTTGCTACATCGTTAGAAGAATGGCATCTATGCTAATATTAGTCTGTTTCTCTCTTATTCCGAGGTCACCATAGCCACCAGATCCAGTCTGTATCCAGATCAGATGGTGGATCAGCACCTAGAAAGGACCGAACCATGACCAACTAGATAGCCGATACAGATCCCCTGTGAGGACTTGTCTCAGAACGGCCACCGGGGACAAGACCAAGAACCATTTGGAGTCCTCTGCACAATCTTCTTTGCTGCAGCCTGGAACCGAACTGCTGGTTCGTCTGGTCAGAGGAGAACTGGCCCACCGACTGAGCCTGGTTTCTCCCAAGGTTTTTTCTCCATCTGTCTCCATTTGGTTCCTCTGGCCTGCTTAGTTGGGGACACTTAATATCCAGCGATATCGTGGACTTGATTGCACTGATACTATTTAAACTGAACTGTGCTGGATGATGACATCACTGAATTCATGATGAACTGCGTTTAAAAACTGAAAAATTGTGTTTACTATTGTCACTTTGCATCATTGACGCACTATTTCCCGATTTAATATTGTAAAGTTGCTTTGATACAATCTGTATGGTTAAAATCGCTATATAAAGGTGACTTTAAAAAAAAAGTTAAAGTAGTCACACTAGCAGGATGCAACAATTCTCCAGAAGCTCAGATTAAAGACTGACAAAAATATTTTAAAGAAGTTAAGAGTTAGAACAAAAGATCTGAAGCATTAATATGTCTTATTTGCATTAACCCATCAATAAGCCTCAATAACATCCAAAAATTACATGTTTGATATTGCATAAAAGAAATCAAATGGTCACACTTAGTCTGTGAATGTTAATATTGAGAAATAAAGTTCACAACATCAGTGTTTGTTTGTTTCCACCGGTTTTTATTAAGAGATATATTACAAATGTCTAGACGCCGCGAGGGGTCTTGAAGTTCATGCCGACAGGAGGCTGAGTCACCTGAAGATTGGACAGGTTGCCGAAGTCCTGACGGAGAGAGAAACACCGTTAGCGAGGACAGAACGATCGACTGACGGAGTCAGAGGTGCTCATCAGTGTTTAAGACCATGAAAACAGAGTAGCGCTCAAACGAACAGCTCACACTGCTGGCCAGAAAACAAGCCGATGCAGTTTATATAATCAGAAGATTCTCTAAATCAGGGGTGTCCATACCGGTTCCTGGAGACCTAGCTTCCTGAACCCTGATCAAACACACCTGAAGCAGCTCACCAGGATCCTCAGGAGCGCTTGATAATTACAGACAGCTGTGTTTGATCAGGGCTGGAGCTGCACTCTGCAGGAAGCTAGATCTCCAGGAACAGCGTTAGGCAGACCTGCTCTACATAAACCCAGAACCACCAGAGACACTTTAGCAGGACTGAAGCCCACCGAGTGAGACTGACACGGATTCACTCGATATCAGGCCTCGAGCGTCACAATTACAATATGAATCATAATGCATCATGATTGCAGTATGTTGATTCCACTGAATCTCAGAAAGTTCTCTGCTTCACTGAAGTCATGTAATTAATCATGTAAGTCACTCAAAAATAGTGTTTCATTGTTAGCTCACGTCTAACAGCCTCTAAACTCAAGCCAAAAGCTGAACTGTCATATGAGCCGTTACATTGATAAATCAACTCCTCTAACCATGATTGAAGCATTAATGTAATCATTAGCTGCAGCAAAAACAAGCGTGTGTGAAAGATTCAGGGTTTGTCAGGAACAGGATCCAGCAAACACGGGAAAGTCTTTCACTTCCTCTTCCTGTTTTATCAATGACCTGGAGATGGTGGCTCCACAGTCACTTTCGACACAGGTTCATCAGACACGGGACTGACGAGCGACTGAACGATTCTCACCAGAAGCTTGAGCATTTCCTTGGTGTCTGTGTCGACCTCGATGATCTCCTGGTCCAGAGCCGAGACCTGCAGAAACACAACAACATCATCATCATCATCATCATCATCATCAGAGAGCCGCAGTCTGAGGTCAAAGATCAGATCAAACCACATCAAGACGTCACATGCACTCCTCTCAAACAACAGAACTGAGTTCATTTTAAGACTGTGTGAAAGATTCAGGGTTTGTGAGGAACAGAATCCAGCAACAGGGAACGACGTTATGCTCTTCCTGTTCTATCAATGACCTGGAGACCAGAGTCACTCCACAGTCACTTTCGACACAGGTTCATCAGACCACAGACACACACAGAGAGAGAGAGAGACACACAGACGGAGAACGCACAGACAGACGGAGAAACAAGACGCAGAGAGAGAGGAGAGAGCGAGAGAGAGAGAGAGAGAGAGAGAGAGAGAGAGAGAGAGATAGAGATGGAGAGACACAGACGGAGAGACGCACAGACAGACGGAGAAACAGAGAGACACACAGTAGAGAGAGGAGAGAGAGAGAGAGCGAGAGATATGGCGAGACACAGACGACGAGAAACAGAGATGCAGAGACACACAGACAGACGGAGAGACAGCCGCACAGAGAGATGGAGAGACACAGACGGACGGAGAAACAGAGAGATGGAGAGACACACGAAAGACGGAGAGATCAGACCAGACGGAGAGACAGACGAACAGAGAGATTGAGAGACCGACGCCGGAGAAACGAGATGCAGAAGAGATGGGGCGACACAGATAGAGAT
This sequence comes from Sinocyclocheilus anophthalmus, assembly GCA_018155175.1. Lineage (NCBI taxonomy): Eukaryota > Metazoa > Chordata > Actinopteri > Cypriniformes > Cyprinidae > Sinocyclocheilus > Sinocyclocheilus anophthalmus. The sequence goes on along the minus strand of JADLZN010006679.1, from coordinate 148,076 downwards.
GGAAGAGAGGAGAGAGAGAGAGAGAGACACTGAGAGACACAGAGAGAGAGACGGAGAGAGAGAGAGCGAGAGAGAGAGACATCAGAGAGAAGCGGAGACACACAGACGGACGGAGAAACAGAGATGCACAGAGAGAGAGATGGAGAGACACACAGAGAGACGGAGAGACAGAGACGCACAGAGAGAGATTGAGAGAGAGAGAGACACACACAGAGAGAAGAGAGAGAGAGAGAGAGACACGGAAAGACACATAGCAGAGACGGAGAGACACACAGACAGACGGAGAGACACACAGACAGACGGAGAGACAGAGACGCACAGAGAGATGGAGAGACACACGGAGAGACGCACAGAGAGATGGAGAGACACACGGAGAGACGCACAGAGAGATGGAGAGACACACGGAGAGACGCACAGAGAGATGGAGAGACACACGGAGAGACGCACAGAGAGATGGAGAGACACACGGAGAGACGCACCTCGGGCACGTAGTTGTCTCTGCGCTCGCGCTCCTCCTCCTGCAGCTTGATGGAGATTCCTCTGACTGGACCTCTCTGGATGCGCTTCATCAGGTGTGTGACGTACCTGCAGAGAAACACTCGTCATTCACACTCAGCTTTACACTAGCTGTGCTTTCACATAACACCTGTGTACACCCTGCAGAACAAAAGCAGTGTTAAGTCGCTGGGGATATTTGTAGCAATAGCCAACAATACATGTATGGGTCAAATTAACTTTTCTTTTATGCCAAAAATCCATTAGGATATTAAGTAAAGACATGTTCCATGAAGATATTTTGAAAAATTTCCTACCGTAAATATATCAAAAAATAATTTTTGATTAGTAATATGCATCGATAAGAACTTAGTTTGGACAACTTTAAAGGCAATTTTCACAATATTTAGATTTTTTTGCACCCTCAGATTCCAGATTCTTCAATATGTCCGATCCTACAAACCATACATCCATGGAAAATCAAGTCAAAAATTTATTTATTCAGCTTTCAGATTATGCATACATCTCAATTTCAAAAAATTTGAACTGGTTTTATGGTCCAGGGTCACATATGCTGATGGACACAGCGAGGGGTCATTAGCCAGCGCTCCGTTAACAATATCCGTTTCTCTGCTTTAATCAAGCTTCGTTATGATGAAATAGTGCTGCACGATTATGACAAATCATAATTGTCGATTATTCCCTTGAAATTGTAATTGCGATTATTAATTATGATTATCACAATTTACACTGAATGATGTTTATACTAGTGCTGGGTGGTATGACCAAAAATGTACTGTATATCACGGTATTTTTCAAAATTAAACCGGTTTCACGGTACATGACCGTTTTTTTTTTTCATGCATGACCGGGTGTTAACCATATTTTCTACTGATAGAGAGGAAATACTGCAGTATATTGACTTAGAATGCCCTATTTTACTGACATGATGAGCGAATATTGTCAAAAAATACCACACTAAAAAGTGACTAAACACGACCCCTTTTAATACATGTTAACTAGGAGTCACTCTCATTTATAATTGCGGCATTGTCTGATAAAATCAACATGTATCTACACTAAAGAGCGGCTATGCGGATTGTTTTGGCTAGATTACTTTTTTTGTCTCATGCAGCGCAATGCCTGCGTCTGAGTAACAAACTAAAAAAAACAACAAACAAAAAAGTGCATGTGATATTAACAGATGAACTACGCTCATATTTATAATTCCAAACAATCAGTAAGCGACAGGTGCTAGGAAACGCTGTTTTGTACTCATTTATTGATGAGTCTGAATGCGCTGCTTCTCTGCCGCTCATTGCACAGAACAGATGCCGAGAGAGGTTACACTTCTCCGGGAAAGTCAGACCTTGTGTTCGCGGTACAGCACTGGCTAAATCTTCCAACTGAACCATAGCTAAAGTTTATACAAAAAAGTCGCTAGGTTTGTCAGTATGAATATTCTATGGAAAAAAGCCGCTAAAAGGGTCTGAAAGTTGCTCAATCTAGTGCTAAATTCGTGCTTGTGTGTGTGAGACGCGGGAGCTGATGGCAGGGGGCGGTGGATATTTGTGGTGGTCAGTGTGGATATTGTGGATGAGTTCTTCTGTGTCATCACTTTATATTAGTTCTACAGCTTCAGTTTCAGAACTCTCACGCTAAGTAACACATACAGCTGTTCCCTCACCACAGTGCCTCAGTGAAAAGAGACCCCTCTCAAGCAGTGTCGCGTTCCGAACGTTGTTTAAGAGACATACACCGGTATTGCAGTATTTTAAAAATTCATATCATAACAAAAACAAACACCGGTATTCGGTATGAACCGGTATACCGCCCAGCACTAATTTATACCACTGTTTGATGCATCTGCGGGCCGTATTTTCTATGAAAGTAAACAAGCGGAAACCTTTAGTGCTTTTCTACAGTATTAAGCCTCAAATGTCGACTATACATCAGACTGCTTTCTTCTTTCAATTATAAAAAACTAAAAATATGAACGGTATTATATTATACTAAAATTAAAATAATGAGAAAAACCCTTAAGATAACATGTAGAAAGAAAACAACACATCTCAAGCGCGCCGAACACAAGTGGATTTGAACGATTACGTAACTGTAACCGCGATTAGAACTCGATTAATAGCGCAGCCCGGTGACGAACAGATTTATAGATCATGAATATTTGTAGCATGTCTCCCACCCCATGATTGCAATAAGCTTTGTGATTTTAAATATGAAACCAAGCCTCAATCGTCAATTTAATCACTAAATACAATCAATTAGCAGTGTGTCGTTGCTCTTTAATGTGGCGCGAGATATTCATAACGTCACGTTTACCTCCGGAAGAACACACGGTGTCCAGAAACTCGTTAGTCAAGTAGAAAAACAACTAGACCAGCATTTAGCTCAAATACGCACTCCATTACATTCATTGCATCTTTACGTAGCCTAGAGTTAGTTATTACAGCCGCTGTTCACATGTTTACGCTGGAGCAGAAACTAACGGAGCTCTGAAAATCAGCTCCATTGAAAGGGACAGGAGTGACAGCTGTGTGTGTGTTTGTGGGTGTGTGTGTGTGGTGTGTGTTTGTGTATGTGTGGTGTGTTTGTGGGGTGTGGTTGTGGTGGTGTGTGTGGTGTGTGTGTGTGTGTGTGTGGTGGTGCGTGTGGGGTGTGGCGTGTGTTGTGGTTGCGTGTGTGTTGCGTGTGTGCTTGTGTGGTGTGGGCGTGTGTGTGTGTGTGGGGTGTGGTGTGTGTGTGTGTGTGTTGGTTGTGGGTGTGGGGGTGGTTGGGGGTGTGTGTTGGGTGCTTGTGTGTGTGGGGTGCCGTGTGTGTGGGGGTGCGTGTGTGTGTGGTGTGCGTGTGTGTGTGTGTTGGTGTGTTTTGTGTGTGTGTGCGTGTGTGGCGTGTGTGGTGGTGTGCATGGGTGTGTGCGTGTGTGTTGTGTGGTGTGGTGTGTTGGGGTGCTTTGTGTGGTGTTGTGTGTGGTGTGCGTGGTGTGTGTGGGGTGCTGTGTGTGGGGGTGCGGTGTGTGTGCGTGTGGTGTGTTCGGCGTGGGGGTGTGTGTGTGGTTGTTGTGGTGTGGCGTGCGTGTGTGTTGTTTGTGTGTGTGTGTGGGGGTGTGTGTGGTGTGGTGTGTGTGTGTGTGTGTTTGTTTGTGTGTTTGTGTGTGTTTGTGTTTGTTTGTGTTTTTGTGTGTGTGTGTGGTGTGGTGTGTGTGTGTGTGTGTGTGTGGTGTGTGGTGTGTGTGTGGTGTGTGTGTGTGGTGTGTGTGCGTGTCTGTGCGTGTGTGTGTTGTGTTGGTGTGTGTGTGGTGTTGGGTTTGGTGTGTGTGTGTGGTGTGGGGGGGTGTGTGTGTGGGGGTGTGTGTGTGTGTGTGTGTGGGGGTGGGTGGTTTGGTGTGTGTGTGTGGTGTGGTGTGTGTGTGGTGTGTGTGTTGTGTGTGTGTTGTGTCTCAGGTTGTGTGTATGTGTGTGTGTGTGTGGGTGGTTGGGTGTGTGTGTGTGTGTGAGAGAGAAAGAGAGTGTGTGTGTGTGTGTTTGTGTGTTTGTGTGTGGTGTGTGTGTGGTGTGTGGGTGTGTGTGGGTGTGTGTGTGTGGTGTGGTGTGTGTGTGTTGGTGTGTGTGGTGTGGTGTGTGTGTGTGTGGGTGTTTGGTGTGTGTGTGTGTGTTGTGGTGATGTTGATGGTTTGGTGTGTGTGTTGTGTGGGTGTGGTGTGTGTGTGTTGTGGTGTGTGTGTGGGGGTGTGGTGTGGTGTGTGTGGTTGGTGTGGGTGTTGTGTGTGTGGTGTGGTGGGTGTGTGTGTGTGTTTGTGTTTGTTTGTGTTTTTGTGTGTGTGTGTGGTGTGGTGTGGTGTGTGTGGTGTGTGTGTGTGTGTGTGTGTGTGTGTGTGTGTGTGTGTGTGTTGGGTGTGTGTGTGGTGTGTTGTGTGTGTGTGTGGTGTGTGTGTGCTCCAAGAGACTGGGGCCCCCGAGCGGGAAAAAACCCAAACCGCTTGCCGATGGACTCCGGCTCGTCGTCTCTGTGGAGCGCTGCGGTGTCCCAGCATGCAGTGCGGCGGCGCGGCTCACCCGGCGATCTTGTTGCGCAGCTTCTTGCTGGGGATGATGGCGATCTCCTCGCACACGCGCTTGTTGGTGTGGAAGTCGTTGCCCAGCCGGGTGTAGTACTTCTCGATGATGACCCGAGCGGCCTTCTTCACCGTCTTGGTCCTGACGCGGCCCTGTGGACACACACAGCCCATAAACACAGTATACCCCCCCGTTCCTCACACACACACACACACACACACACACACCACACACACACACACCCACACACACACCACACACACACCAGCGGCAGAGCCAAGCAAGCCCCCCTCACACCAGTAACACTTATTACGATCGATCTCAATATCGCAGAACTATAACGATAAAGTCGCACGATCTTGTTTAGCTGATGAACGAGACACACGCACAGCCAATCAGAATCCCCGCTGCGGTCACGTGCTGCAGGATTTAAAGCGACAGAGCGCCCAGCCGACACCGTTCTGGTGTGGACCGGGCTTTAATGCTACCGTCTGCTAGCTGCGGTGCATTGTGGGCCGAGCACAAGCGCTCTACAGACCTCAATATCTGATCAGGTGTATCGATTACCGCGCGTTACTGTGAAACACACTCCGTGTGGGAGTATTACTGAGCGGAGCGTCATACTCACACACACGCGCGCCACACAAACCCCGCGGCACACTCCTGTGTCTGCGTTCGTGACCCGAGCGGAGAAAGAGCAGGATTACAGCAGATTATCAGGAGCCAACTATCGGATACCCACCATGATGATCCGGAGAGCGGAAGAGAAAGAAAGAGAGCCCGACCGGAAGTCGATCCGACAGAGCCGCGCGAGCGCCGCGCACTGACCCCCAGCGGCGGAGGAGCGACACTGCAGCTGCTGCTTCAGATTATATAGAGCTCCGCAGCTGCACTGATACCGCAGTAAACACAGTAAACACACACAGTAAACACAGTAAACACAGTAAACACACACAGTAAACACACACAGTAATCACAGTAAACACACACAGTAATCACAGTAAACACACACAGTAAACACAGTAATCACAGTAAACACACACAGTAATCACAGTAAACACACACAGTAATCACAGTAAACACAGTAAACACACACAGTAAACACAGTAAACACACACAGTAATCACAGTAAACACACACAGTAAACACAGTAAACACACACAGTAAACACAGTAAACACACAGTAAACACAGTAAACACACACAGTAATCACAGTAAACACACACAGTAAACACACACAGTAATCACAGTAAACACAGTAAACACAGTAAACACACACAGTAAACACAGTAAACACACACAGTAATCACAGTAAACACAGTAATCACAGTAAACACACACAGTAATCACAGTAAACACACACAGTAATCACAGTAAACACAGTAAACACACACAGTAAACACAGTAAACACACACAGTAAACACAGTAAACACAGTAAACACACAAAGTAAACACAGTAAACACAGTAAACACACAAAGTAAACACAGTAAACACAGTAAACACAGTAAACACAGAAAACACACACAGTAAACACACACAGTAAACACAGTAATCACAGTAAACACACACAGTAATCACAGTAAACACACAAAGTAAACACAGTAATCACAGTAAACACACACAGTAAACACAGTAATCACAGTAAACACACAAAGTAAACACAGTAATCACAGTAAACACACACAGTAATCACAGTAAACACACACAGTAAACACAGTAAACACACAAAGTAAACACAGTAAACACAGTAAACACACACAGTAATCACAGTAAACACACACAGTAAACACACACAGTAATCACAGTAATCACAGTAAACACAGTAAACAGTAATCACAGTAAACACACACAGTAAACACAGTAAACACACACAGTAAACACACACACAGTAAACACACACAGTAATCACAGTAAACACACACAGTAAACACAGTAATCACACACAGTAATCACAGTAAACACACAGTAATCACAGTAATCACAGTAAACACAGTAATCACAGAAAACACACACAGTAATCACAGTAAACACAGTAAAACACACACAGTAAACATAGTAAACACACACAGTAATCACAGTAAACACACAAAGTAAACACAGTAAACACAGTAAACACACAAAGTAAACACAGTAAACACAGTAAACACACAAAGTAAACACAGTAAACACAGTAAACACACAAAGTAAACACAGTAAACACAGTAAACACACAAAGTAAACACAGTAAACACAGTAAACACACAAAGTAAACACAGTAAACACAGTAAACACACAAAGTAAACACAGTAAACACAGTAAACACACAAAGTAAACACAGTAAACACAGTAAACACACAAAGTAAACACAGTAAACACAGTAAACACACAAAGTAAACACAGTAAACACAGTAAACACACAAAGTAAACACAGTAAACACAGTAAACACACACAGCAAACACAGTAAACACACACAGTAAACACAGTAAACACAGTAAACACAGTAATCACAGAAAACACAGTAACACACCAGTACACACGGTAAACACACACGTAAACACACACAGTACTCACAGTACCACACACAGTTAACACACACAGTAACACGTAAACACAACACAGTAATCACAGTACACACACACAGTAACACAGTAAACACACCGTAAAACACACAGTAACACGTAAACACACACAGTACACAGTAAACACAGTAACACACACAGTAAACACACACAAAAACAAAGTAAACACAGTAATCACAGTAAACACACAAAGTAAACACAGTAAACACAGTAAACACACACAGTAAACACAGTAATCACAGTAAACACACACAGTAAACACAGTAAACACACACAGTAAACACAGTAAACACAGTAAACACACACAGTAAACACAGTAAACACACAGTAAACACACAGTAAACACAGTAAACACACAGTAAACACAGTAAACACACAGTAAACACAGTAAACACACAGTAAACACAGTAAACACACAGTAAACACAGTAAACACACAGTAATCACAGTAATCACAGTAAACACACACAGTAATCACAGTAAACACACACAGTAATCACAGTAAACACACACAGTAAACAAAGTAATCACAGTAAACACAGTAAACAAACACAGTAAACACACACAGTAATCACAGTAAACACAGTAAACACACACAGTAATCACAGTAAACACAGTAAACACACACAGTAAACACAGTAATCACACACAGTAATCACAGTAAACACACAGTAATCACAGTAAACACAGTAAACACACACAGTAAACACAGTAATCACAGTAAACACACACAGTAATCACAGTAAACACAGTAAACACAGTAAACACACACAGTAAACATAGTAAACACACACAGTAATCACAGTAAACACAGTAAACACACACAGTAATCACAGTAAACACACACAGTAATCAAAGTAATCACAGTAAACACAGTAAACACACACAGTAATCACAGTAAACACACACAGTAATCACAGTAAACACAGTAAACACACACAGTAAACAGTAATCACAGTAAACACACACAGTAAACAGTAAACACAGTAAACACACACAGTAATCACAGTAAACACAGTAAACACACACAGTAATCACAGTAAACACAGTAAACAGTAATCACAGTAAACACACACAGTAATCACAGTAAACACACACAGTAATCACAGTAAACACACACAGTAAACACAGTAATCACAGTAAACACACACAGTAAACACAGTAATCACAGTAAACACACAAAGTAAACACAGTAATCACAGTAAACACACACAGTAAACACAGTAATCACAGTAAACACACACAGTAATCACAGTAAACACACACAGTAATCACAGTAAACACAGTAAACACACACAGTAATCACAGTAAACACAGTAAACACACACAGTAAACAGTAATCACAGTAAACACACACAGTAATCACAGTAATCACAGTAAACACAGTAATCACAGTAAACACACATAGTAATCACAGTAAACACACACAGTAATCAAAGTAATCACAGTAAACACAGTAAACACACACAGTAATCACAGTAAACACAGTAAAACACACACAGTAAACATAGTAAACACACACAGTAATCACAGTAAACACACAGTAATCACAGTAATCACAGTAAACACAGTAAACACACACAGTAAACACAGTAAACACACACAGTAATCACAGTAAACACACACAGTAATCACAGTAAACACACACAGTAAACACAGTAATCACAGTAAACACACACAGTAATCACAGTAATCACAGTAAACACACACAGTAAACACAGTAAACACAGTAAACACACACAGTAAACACAGTAATCACACACAGTAATCACAGTAAACACACAGTAATCACAGTAATCACAGTAAACACAGTAAACACACACAGTAATCACAGTAAACACACACAGTAAACAGTAATCACAGTAAACACACACAGTAATCAAAGTAATCACAGTAAACACAGTAAACACAGTAATCACAGTAAACACAGTAAACACAGTAAACACACAAAGTAAACACAGTAAACACAGTAAACACACAAAGTAAACACAGTAATCACAGTAAACACACACAGTAATCAAAGTAATCCACAGTAAACACAGTAATCACACACAGTAATCACAGTAAACACACACAGTAATCAAAGTAATCACAGTAAACACAGTAAACAGTAATCACAGTAAACACACACAGTAATCACAGTAATCACACACAGTAAACACAGTAATCACACACAGTAATCACAGTAAACACACAGTAATCACAGTAATCACAGTAAACACAGTAAACACACACAGTAAACAGTAAACACAGTAAACACACACAGTAATCACAGTAAACACAGTAATCACAGTAAACACACACAGTAAACACAGTAATCACAGTAAACACACAAAGTAAACACAGTAATCACAGTAAACACACAAAGTAAACACAGTAATCACAGTAAACACACATAGTAATCACAGTAAACACACACAGTAATCACAGTAAACACAGTAAACACACACAGTAAACATAGTAAACACACACAGTAATCACAGTAAACACACACAGAAATCACAGTAAACACACACAGTAAACACAGTAAACACAGTAAACACACACATTAAACACGTAAACACACACAGTAAGCACAGTAAACACACACAGTAAACACAGTAAACACAGTAAACACACACAGTAAACAGTAATCACAGTAAACACACACAGTAATCACACACAGTAATCACAGTAAACACACAGTAATCACAGTAAACACAGTAAAACACACACAGTAAACATAGTAAACACACACAGTAATCACAGTAAACACAGTAAACACACACAGTAATCACAGTAAACACACACAGTAATCACAGTAAACACAGTAAACACACACACAGTAATCACAATAAACACACACAGTAAACACAGTAATCACAGTAAACACACACAGTAATCAAAGTAAACACAGTAAACACACACAGTAAACACAGTAAACACACACAGTAATCACAGTAATCACACACAGTAAACACAGTAATCACAGTAAACACACACAGTAATCACAGTAAACACACACAGTAATCACAGTAATCACAGTAAACACAGTAATCACAGTAAACACACACAGTAAACACAGTAATCACAGTAAACACACATAGTAATCACAGTAAACACACACAGTAATCAAAGTAAACACAGTAAACACACACAGTAAACATAGTAAACACACACAGTAATCACAGTAATCACACACAGTAAACACAGTAATCACACACAGTAATCACAGTAAACACACAGTAATCACAGTAATCACAGTAAACACAGTAAACACACACAGTAATCACAGTAAACACACACAGTAAACACACACAGTAAACACACACAGTAAACACAGTAATCACAGTAAACACACATAGTAATCACAGTAAACACACACAGTAAACACAGTAATCACACACAGTAATCACAGTAAACACACAGTAATCACAGTAAACACAGTAAACAAACACAGTAATCACAGTAAACACACACAGTAATCACAGTAAACACACACAGTAAACACAGTAATCACAGTAAACACACAAAGTAAACACAGTAATCACAGTAAACACACAAAGTAAACACAGTAATCACAGTAAACACACACAGTAATCACAGTAAACACACACAGTAATCAAAGTAATCACAGTAAACACAGTAAACAAACACAGTAATCACAGTAAACACACAAAGTAAACACAGTAAACACAGTAAACACACAAAGTAAACACAGTAAACACAGTAAACACACAAAGTAAACACAGTAAACACACACAGTAAACACACACAATAAACACAGTAAACACAGTAAACACACAAAGTAAACACAGTAA
>JADLZN010006679.1:127500-133730 GCA_018155175.1 Sinocyclocheilus anophthalmus | reverse complement strand
GCGAGAGTTAAACCTGTATGTGTGTGTGTGTAGCACATATATTTTCCAGTGTGTGTTCACACATGGTTTTTTGAGACTTCTGCCAAACCTCTGTCTTTATCAGTCATCTATTGATCCTGCCACTGACAGACATTCCAGCAAAAAGCCAGCTGCTCACAAACACAAACTCCCTCTCTTTTTCCATGCAGTTACACTTTCACACAAACACAATCTTATTTTTATTTATGACTTTTCACACTTTGCTTCTTTGCACATACCTTGTCTTGCATGTGATCTTTCCATTTCTGTCTCTCATTGCACCATCTTGAGCCTGCATACCCTGCAAGAGGCTGGACGAGATGACCCATATTTGAACCATATATGATACTTGTTTGTCATTAAGAATAGAGTGACAGAAAAAGAGAAATATTTCATAAAAAGGCTAATTAAACTCTTACAAAAACTACACTGGCAGTTTCAAACATATATCGGCATTGACTCTTTTCAGCTTAGTTTTCTTTCCGTTTCCAGGTCTGTTGATCAATGACATCATTTAGTGGTCTCTGTAGAGGTACAGTAACTTATTTGTTTAATGAGCAAGGTCTTTTGTTCAGGTACTCAGAATTTCTTTCCAAATACTAATAACCCCAAAATAATTTGCAATAGTTTTGGGAGCTATCCCCTCTGGTTTATGTATGCTTTTTTAAAACTGTAATTACTTATCAGTATCTACTGCTTCCTTTCCTAAACCTTGTGATACTCCTGTTGGTAAAATTTGTTTCTCTGAGTCGAAAGCCAAAAATTATAAAATACTATCTTTATTTCTTAAGAATCTGATTTCTGTTCTACCTGTGATTTCCTTTTTGGAATAATTTGTTTGTTAACCTTAATTAGAAAAAAATCTGGTCTCTACAGCAAAAGTTCTTTCTCACAAACAAAGTGAAAGAAATTTCTTTTAAGCTCATACACAGGTTCTACCCTGTAAAGAGGTTTATACAAAGATTTAAATCTGACATTGAGCTAACATGCACTTTTTGTTCAAATTCTGAAGAAACTGTGGTACACTTATTTTGGTCATGTCACTACACTCAGAAGCTTTGGGATGATATTGGTGTGTTTGTCAAGTGTAAGATTTTGCCAGGCTTCTTAGTACATATGAGAAACATTATATTTGGGTATTATGACTCAGACCCCACAAACGAAAATATCGGTTTTGTTATTTATTACATTTTTTTCCTAAGCAAATTTCACATTCACAAATGCACATTTTCCAACTGTAAACCTGTCTTCTCTGTCTTCCTAAAAGAAATGGAAAGTTATTTGAATGTAATTTCAGTATCTACTAATAAGAAAGCTATAAGGACTGTTATGATTTGCTCTGCCTTTGATCTTTTCATGTGATCGTGTTTAGATGATGGCCCTCTTATCTTTATTTTTATTTAATTTTTTTAATTTTATTCTTTTTTTGTGCTTTGTTTCCATTTTATTTTTGTGGTTGATATTATGTGATGTATGCTTATTCTTCTGTATGTTCTCGTTCTCTGCAATAAAAAAAATAAAAAAGTTACTTATTTGATTTACTTTTCAAATAACACTATTTTCTCAAGTGAGACGCATGTACACTACGCACTCACTCACTCACTCACGCACTCTCACACACTCACTCACTCTCACACACTTGCACTCACTCACTCACACACACACACCCACACACTCTCACACACACACACACTCACACTATCACACACACACTCTCACACTATCACACTCACTCACACACACTCACTCACAACTCACACCCTCACACACACACACACTCTCACTCACTCACTCATTCACTCACTCAGTCACTCACTCACTCAATCTCTCTCACTCTCTCACTCACTCACCTCACTCACTCACACACTCACTCACTCCCACACACACACACACAAACACACAAACAAACACACACACTCACTCACTCACTCACACCCACACACACACACTCTCCCACACACACCCACCAATCACTTACTCCCACACACTCACTCACACCACACTCTTCACCTACACACACACATCACTCACACTCACACACTCACCTCACACACACCACACAACACACACTCACCACTCACTCACGGGCAACACACTCACTACTCACTCACGTCACATCCCTCACACACACTTCACACACGTCACCCACTCCTCACTCCTCACTCACTCACTTCACACACTCACTCACACACACACAACACACTCATCACTCACCTCACACAGAACACTCACTCACTCACACTCACACTCGCACACACACTCACTCACTCCTCACACACCTCACCTCACACATCACTCACTCACACACAACACATCACTCACTCACTCACTTCACACACACACACACACACACACACCACACACGCACACACTCACTCCATCCCCACTCACTCCCTCACACACCATCACTCACTCACTCAACTCACTCACTTATTCCTCACGTCACACTCACTCACTCACTCACTCACACTCACTCACACACAAACATCTACTCCTCACTCACACACTCACTCACTCCGTCACATCACTCACCACTCACATCTCACACACTCACTCACACACCACATCACTCACTCACTCACACACACACACACACACACACAACTCACACACACCACACTCACTTACTCACACACACTCACTCACACTCACACACACTCCCTCACACTCACACACTCCACACACCCACACACACACTACTCACTCACGTCACTCACTCCCTCCTCACTCAACACACACACTCACACACTCTCTCATTCACTCACTCACACACTCACTCTCACACACACGACACACACACACACTCACTCATACACACACTCACTCACACACTCACACACTCACTCACTCACACTCACTCACTCTCACTCACACACACTCTCTCTCTTTCTCTCACTCACTCACTCACTCACACTCCCACACTCACTCACTCACTCTCTCACACACACACACACTTACTCACTTTCACTCACTCACTCACTCACACACATCACTCACTCACTCACTCACGTCCCTCACTCACTCACTCACTCACACCTCACCACTACTCACTCACTCACTCACTCACACTCACTCTCTCACACACACTTACACACACACTCACTCACTCACACTTTCACTCACACACACTCTCACTCACTCCTCACTCACTCACTCACTCACACACACGCACACACTCACAGAACATCACTCACTCACACACACACACACCCCACACCCACACACACACACACAAACACTCACTCAGTCACACACTCACTCACACACTCACATCACTCACACACACTCACTCACTCACTCTCTCTCTCTCTCTCTTTCTCACACACTCACTCACTCACTCACCCCACACACACACACACACACATCACTCCCACACACATCCCTCACTCACTCACTCCCTCACTCCCTTATTCACTCCCTCACACTCACTCACTCACTCACTCACCTCACTCACTCACACACACACACTCTCATTCACTCTCACTCACTCACACACACACATCACTCACTCACTCACCTCACTCACATCACTCATCACTCACTCACTTCTCACACCACTCACTCACACTCACTCACTCCCTCACTCACTCCCACACACACACCCCCACACACACACAACACTCACTCACTCACTCACACTTACTCACACTCACACACACTCACACACACTCACTCACACTCACACACTCACCCACACACACACTCCTCACTCACTCACTCACACACACACAAACACACACTCACACACTCACTCACACACTCACTCACTCCTCCACTCACTCACTCACTCACTCACATCACTCACTCACTCCCTCTCACACACTCACTCACACACACACATCCACTCACTCACACACACACACAAACCACACACCACCTCTCTCACACACAACCCACTCACTACTCACACACACTACTCACACCTCTCACACCCAACACACTCACTCACTCACACACACTCACTCACACTCACTCACTCACTCACTCACTCATCACTCACTCACACCCTCACACACTCACTCACTCACTCACTCACTCACACCCACCACCAACACACACACACACACACTCACTCCCTCCCACACACCCACTCACTCACACACACACTCTATCACTCACTCACTCACTCACTCACCACACACACTCACTCACTCACTCACACGCTCTCACTCACACACACACACACACTTTCACACACTCTCACTCACACACAAACTCACACACACACACACTCATCACGCACTCGCTCACTCACTCACACACACATCCACTGACTCACTCATCACTCACTCACTTATTCACTCCACTCACACTCACATCGCTCACCTCACACTCACTCACTCCCCACACACACACACTCACTCACTTCACACACACACATCCTCACTCACTCACACACTCACTCACTCACTCACATCACTCACTCACTCACTTTCACCACCTCACTCACACACACACCTCACTCACTCTCACACACACACACAATCACTCACCTCACTCACTCACACAACTCACCACTCCTCACTCACCTTCACTCACTCACACACTCACCCACCACACACACACACACACACACACTCACTCCCTCACTCACTCACACACTCACACACACAACTCACTCACACACTCACACACGTCACTCACAGCTTACACACGCACACTCACTCTCACGTCACTCACACACACACATCACGCACTCACTCACTCACACACACACCCCACACACACTACACTCACTCACTCCAATCACCTCACTCACACACCACATCACTCACTCACTCACATCACTCACTCCTGAGCACTCACTCACACTCACCACTCACTCACCTCACTCACTCACACCACACACACACTCACTCACTCACCACACACACACACTCCTCACTCCACACTCACTCACTCCTCACAATCCTCACTCACTCAACTCACAACACTCCCTCACACACACACATCATCACTCACTCACACACACACACACACACACTCTCATTCACACACACACACACTCACTACTCACACACACACACACACACTCACACACTCTCATTCACTCACTCACTCACACTCACTCACATACAGAAGCACACACACACACACTCACTCACTCACCCACACACACACTCACACTCACTCTCACACTCATTCTCTCACACACACTCACTCACTCACTAACAACACTCACACACACTCACACTAACAACACTCACAACACACACACACACACACACTCTCACACCCACACACACCTACATACTCCCACACACTCACATCAACTCCACAACACTCACTCCCACACATTCACTCCACGCACCCCAAACAAACCCAACCCCCAACACTCACTCACTCACTCACTCACTCACTCACTCACCCACACTCACACACACACACACTCACACTTCACACACTCAATCTCTCACACACAACACACACACCCACTCACTCATACACACACTCCCATCACTCACTCACACACACTACCTTCACTCAACACTCACTCACACACACACAGATTCACTCTCACTCACTCACACACACACATCACTCACTCACACACACACACACACTCACTCACCTGCACCTCACTCACTCACACACACCTCACTCACTCCCTCACTCACTCACACACACTCACTCACCACCTCACTCCTCACTCACTCTCACACACACACACTACTCACTCCTCTCACTCACTCACTCTCACACCACCACACTCATCACTCACTCACATCACACTCACACACGCACTCACTCCACATCACTCATCACATCAACACACACACATCACTCACTCACTCACTCACACATAGTTCAGTCAGTCACAGACAGCGCTACGAGAATAGTCGAATGCTGCTGTTTTGCAGATTGTAATGTAGTTTTTATGTTTCGTTTTGAGTGTGATTATAAAAGCCAGACGTGGTTGCCAGAACTGCAAATGCCGATGTTCTTGACTCCAGCTGATGAAGATGAAGATGATGAAGATGAGACTGATGTGACATTAGACGTGAATGAACTGCTGAACATGTAACTCCAGTAATTCATCATCCACCTGTGTCTTCACAACTACACCTTCACTAATGAGGTTAATAAAACGAGCAGTTTGGTGGAATTGGGGGGGGATTATGTTTTTACAGTAGTGACGCCGGTTCACATGCGCTCCTGCCGAATTCTACCTGAAAAACTATGCTCAAGTGCACCTAGGGCAAAAGCTGCTT
>JADLZN010006679.1:0-122500 GCA_018155175.1 Sinocyclocheilus anophthalmus | reverse complement strand
TTTGGCATCACAGCATTTTTGTTTCCAGGCAGAACGTTAAAGAACGCAAGACACACATCTCCCGGAAATCCTGTATAATCTAACCAATCCGATGATGACTTCGAAACTCCTTAAGTGTTTCCACTTTTGTGTGCCATATGCATCAGATGTTCAGCCAGCGGTTCGTGGGCATGATGTCTGAGGCTGAGACTAGGTTAGGTTAGTGACCGGTGAATAACCGATCTCTATCTGTCCATCAGGTGGTGGGGACGGGAATGCTGGTCCTCTGTATTCTAGCGGTTGTGGACGGCAGGAACATCGGTGCTCCTCGAGGCGTGGAGCCGCTGGCTGTGGGTCTGATCCTGCTGGGCATCAGTGTCTCTATGGGACTGAACTGCGGTTACCCTCTAAACCCCGCCAGAGACTTGGGCCCTCGCCTCTTCACCGCCGCCGCCGGATGGGGCATGGAGGTGTTCAGGTATGAGTGATCAGGTGTTCAGGTGCGAGTGTGATCAGGTATGAGTGTGATCAGGTGTTCAGGTGTGAGTGTGATTAGGTGTTCAGGTACAAGTGTGATCACGTAAAAGTGTGATCAAGTACGAGTGTGACCAGGTGCGAGTGTGATCAGGTACAAGTGTGATAAGGTGTTCAGGTGTGAGTGTGATTAGGTGTTCAGGTACAAGTGTGATCACGTAAAAGTGTGATCAAGTACGAGTGTGACCAGGTGCGAGTGTGATCAGGTACAAGTGTGATAAGGTGTTCAGGTGTGAGTGTGATTAGGTGATCAGGTGTGAGTGTGATCAGGTACAAGTGTGATCAGGTATGAGTGTGGTGTGAGTGTGTTCAGGTACAAGTATGATCAGGTACGAGTGTGATCAGGTACGAGTGTGATCAGGTGTGAGTGTGTTCAGGTATGAGTGTGATCAGGTACAGGTGTGATCAGGTACAGGTGTGATCAGGTACAGGTGTGATCAGGTACAGGTGTGATCAGGTACAGGTGTGATCAGGTACAGGTGTGATCAGGTACAGGTGTGATCAGGTACGAGTGTGATCAGGTACGAGTGTGTTCAGGTACGAGTGCGAACAGGTACGAGTGTGATCAAGTACAAGTATGATCAGGTGTGAGTGTGTTCAGGTTCGAGTGTAATCAGGTGTTAGTGTGATAAAGTACCAGTGTGATCAGGTACGAGTGTGATCAGGTGTGAGTGTGATCAAATACAAGTGTGATCAGGTACGAGTGTGGTGTGAGTATGATCTAGTTTGAGTGTGATCAGGTGTTCAGGTGCGAGTGTGATCAGGTATGAGTGTGATCAGGTGTTCAGGTGCGAGTGTGATCAGGAGTTCCAGATCGAGTGTGTTCAGGTACAAGTGTGATCAGGGGTTCCGGAGCGAGTGTTTATGTATGAGTGTGATCAGGTGTTCAGGTGTGAGTGTGATCAGGGGTTCCGGAGCCTGCGAGTGTTTATGTATGAGTGTGATCAGGTGTTCAGGTGTGAGTGTGTTGAGGGTTGACATAATTTTGCCATCTACTGAAATACTTTGCATTACATGCTGTCTAGTAGGGCTGTGCAAAAAATCGAATGTGATTTTCATGCACATCTCATCAGTACAGCCGCTTCTGGTGATTAGTAGTAAATCTCCAGCAAGTGCTTTCAGGTGGAGTGGCATTTACTACACAGAGCCGTAGTTCACTGACAAGCAACAAAAAATCGCTTTCAAAATCGGCAATGAAAACGCTTTAAGCGCCACCTGCTGGCAGAGAGTGAATCTGCATCTCGTTTAGCTCGTCTGCTGTTTCTGTTTCATGCAGCTATTTTTTATGTATAGTTTCACAAAACTGAAGTCAAACCATTCTGTTTTTGCTTCAAATTTCGAAATTATGCAATCTAATTTAGATTAAAAACTGCACATGTTGCATGTATGCAGCAGCTTTGTTTGGTTCATGATTAAAATGCAGTGGTTGTCTCTAATTTTAAATGGAAAGAGCACAGACAAAGCCGTGTTTTGTTTATATGAAGAGATTTTTTTATTTGTGTTATTTATTTGATTTTTTTGTTTTTTTTCATTGAGTTTTGTTTTATTATTTTACATTTACATTGTCATTTCGCAGACGCTTTTATCCAAAACGACTTAAAAATGAGGACAATAGAAGCAATCAAAACCACAAGTGCTATTTTAGTATATTATTATAGTGTTATATTTCAGTTTCACAAAGAAATGTGCAACATTTTGTCCAACCAATAACAAAAGGACACATTTAATTTATAATTTCTTAAATCTCATTTTATTAAAAAAAAAATTGTGAATCGAATCGAATCGTGAAATCAAAATCTTGAGTGAATCGTTACATCCCTACTCTAGACCTAAGGTTTTATTTTCAGTTGTTAATGCTGTTGTGAATCCCCTGGTTAATACAATGTCTACTGCTTCTGAGGCTCTGTGTGAAAGCTTCTTGAGATTTTTCATTGATAAATCTCTAATCTGAGACAACATATGCCCTTCTCATACTGACCCCTCTATCCCGTCGTTGCATTTTGCTTCCTGTGATGTTTTTGAACCTATTTCTCTGCAACTACTTAAAAACACCATTGTTAACGTCAAATCATATTTTTGTTCTTTTGATACCATACACCCTACATTTTTTAAATGAATTGTTGATTGTGTTGGGCCGGGTCTGCTGTATCTTTTTAATAAGTGTCTTTGTACTGGCTCCGTCCCTGCTGCCTTTAAAGTGGCTACTGTCACTCCTATACTCAAGAAGCCTTCACTGGATTCTTCTGTTCTGAATAACTTTCGTCCTATTTCTGTATTACCATTTATCTCAAAGGTATTGGAAAAAATTGTGTTTGATCAACTCCAGTCTTTTCTCAGTTGCAACGGTATTTCTGAAATTTTTCAATCTGGCTTTAAGTCTGCACATAGCACCGAATCTGCCCTCTTGAGAGTGCTAAACGACATTTTTTTATCTACAGACTCTGGCGACTCTGTGGTCATTCTTTTTTATCTATCAGCAGTATTTGACACTGTTGGCCACTCTACTTTGATATCTAGATTAGAGTCTTATGTGGGGATAAAAGGAACCGTCCTTAAGAGGTTTCAGTCATACCTTACGGAGAGAAAATTCTTAGTTAAGTTAGGTAACTTTTCTTCTTCTGTTGCTCATCTAACCTGCGGTCTTCCTCAAGGCTCTATCTTGGCGCCCTCTCTTTTCTCTCAGTACATGCTACCTCTGGGAACCATTCTAAGAAGATGTGGGGTGTCTTTTCATTTTTACGTCGACGATACCCAAATTTACCTACCTATCAAGAGAAATGATCCCTCTGCATTTCCTTCTTTACTAAAATGCTTATATGAAGTCAAATTTATGCTAGTCCAAAAATGTTTATTCTTAAATGAAGATAAGACTGAGGTGATTGTTTTTGGGCCCTCTGTCAATTCTCAGGCAACCAGCTTATATCTGGGTAGTTTATCAGTGTTTAGATCTTCACGTGTACGGAACCTGGGCGTTTTGTTAGATGAGTCCTAAAACCTTAACAAACATATCTCCTCTGTAATAGGTTCTAGTTTTTATCAACTTCGCCTGCTATCAAAAATCAAACCTTTCTTAAATCATAAAACTTTAGAGATGGCTGTTCATGCTTTTATCACCTCATGCTTAGACTACTGCAATTTCCTATATTGTGGTAGTTCTAAGTCTTTAATTGATCGCCTGCAGCTAGTTAAAAATGCTGCTGCCAGATTCCTTCATAATAACCGCAAAAGCGCTCACATTACTCCAATCTTCCCTTCATTGGCTACCTATTAAAATCGGAATTTATTTTAAAATCCTTTTTTTTAATATAAATCTTTACATGATCTAGCCCCTATCTATTTATCTGAATTGCTGTATCCATGTACTCCCTTCCAGCTAAGATCCAGTGATCAGAATCTTCTTCTAGTCCCACAATCCAGACTCAAACATAGAGGGGATCGAGCTTTCTCTGTGGTTGGGCCGGTTGTGGAATTACCTCCCTTTAGAGTTTAGACTTGCCCCTTCTCTGTCCACTTTTAAATCTCTCCTAAAAACATATCTGTTTTCTTTGGCTTATAAATAATTTTCTACTATGGTCTTTGCTTAGTCTTCTAAGGGTTTATACTTTGTTTATCTTGTGTTATTATTATATTTACTTTTTTTTATTATTAGGGCGAGACCCTGTTTGAATTGTGTAGTTGTGCTGATTTTTATATTATTTTAATATTTTTGAATCTCTGTACAGCACTTTGGTCAGCCGTGTGGCTGTTTTATATGTGCTATATAAATAAATTGAAACTTGAAACTACGAGATTTGAGAGTGTGTTTGAACCCCGACGTTATCAGGAAGGCTATTCCAGAGTTTGTGAGCCAAATGTGAAAAAGCTCTACCTCCTTTAGGTGGACTTTGCTATCCTAGGTACTACCAAAAGTCCTGAGTTTTGCGACCTTAGGGAGCGTGATGATTGTAGCGTGGTAGAAGACTAGTTAGGTACGCAGGCCCTACTCATTAAGGGCCTTATAGGTAAGTAATAACATTTTGTAACTGATACTGAACTTAATAGGTAACCAGTGCAGAGACTGTAAAATTGGCGTAATATGATCACATTTTCTTGACCTGGTAAGGACTCTAGCCGCTGCATTTTGGACTACCAGCTAGCAGTGCATTACAATAGTCCGGTCTAGAGGTCATGAATGCATGAAATAGTTTTTCTGCATCAGAAACAGGTATCATGTTTAGTAACTTGGCAATGTTTCTAAGATGGCAGAATGCCGTTTTTGTAACATGGTAATATTATTTTCAAAGACAAGTTGCTATCTCTATAACTTCCTGTAGAGGAGTAACAGTGAAGCATCCGTTCAATGCAATTGTAATCTAAAATATTTCCCTGTGTACGTTTTTTGGTCCAATACGTCATAAATTCTTATCCAAAATTAGCTTAGATAATTTAGCCTAGCTTGGATAATTTAGATGTTTCATCTGGTCTTGTTGAAATATATAGTTAATATATCATCAGCATAACAATGGAAACTAATCCCATCTTTTCTAGTATTACAAAGGGGCAGCATGTATATTGAAAATAGCAGAGGGCCTAAGACAGATCCTTGCGGCACTCCATACTTTACTGACATTAACTGAGGTGGTTCTCCGTTTTAATAGACAAAGTGGTAACAGTTGGACAGGTAGGATCTAAACCATCTCAAAGCCTATTATGATGACTTGCTATATAGTATGATAATTTGGTGATACATTGTGATGATTCGGTGATAGATTATGATGATTCACTGATATATTATGATTACTCTGTAATACTACTATTATTGAGTGATACATTATGCTGTTGATAATTCAGTGGTATGTTATGACAATTTGGTGACATGATGATTTTGTGATATAATCACTATGTGATATTTTATGATGATTTGGAGATATATAATGATTCTGTGTTATATTATGATGATTTGGTGATATAATGGTTCAGTGATATATTATGATGTTTTGGTGATATAATAATTCTGTTATATATTGTGATGATTTGATGATATATTATGATGACTTGGTGATATATTGTGACAATTCTGTGAAAAATTGTGATGATTCTGAGATATTTTATGTTGATTTTGATTGATATATTGTGATTGTTTGGCAACGATTCAATGATGATGGTTTGGTGATATATTGTGATGATTCAATGATATATTATGATGATTCAGAAATATAATGATTCTGTGATATGATTTGGTGGTATATTATGATGATTTGGTGAAATAATGATTCTAAGATATGATGATTTGGTGATATATTGTGGTAATTTGGTGTGTGTGCAGCACTGCAGATTACTGGTGGTGGATTCCTGTCGCCGGGCCGTTGGTAGGGGGCATCGCCGGTGCTGTGATCTACTTCCTGTTGATCGAGCTTCATCACACCAACCACAACGACAGACCTCACGAAGAACCCGAGGAAGAGGAGGATGAGGACGAGGACGAAGACGAGGACAGCAGCCTGAAGGACAAATACGAGATGATCAACATGAGCTAGAAACCCGAGATCAGTAGAATTCCTGTCACGAAGTAAAGCCGGTAAACTCATTTTCACACGCTGTTTACATGAGTAAACTCATCAGTGACACCAGCAGACCTCCGTCCACCTTCACAGCTCAGACAATGAACAGGTTTGCACTGATTGATTCATGTAAGTGCTTTAACTAAATACAAGCTTCACGTCTGTAAACCCATCTTTCCCATAATCCCCCACTGCACATAATATTTGATTGTATTTTGCTGATGGTTAATATTATATTATACTGAACCCAGAACACTCGATTCAATGGCTTTTATACCTTTAAATGAATGGAAGCGTGTCAGGATCCTGTCAGGAACTCTGTTCAGATTAAAGCAAGATTCACCACACAAAAGCACTCTGACAGCACTGATCATGAAACGACCTGACAAACATGCTTGTCTGAACACGGCCATCATGTCACAAGCCTTGATGTAATGGTTCACTGCAAAGATTAGCGTTTGTCTGCGAAAGATTTTCCACTAGATCACCATTGTTGAGTTTTCATGTTAAATTTAAATTTTATTTCACCTTGTTGTCATATATTGTTTGTAATATTTATGGTTATGTGTTTGTAGATCAGGCTTGTTTTTGAAAGTCTTTCGTAAAAAGTAGATCTTTTGTAATGATGAAATCCTGCGACTTCAACTGTGTATTTGTGTTTTTTGCTGAAATAAACTGAACTGTTGCGGCAGATTTGTCTTGCTTACAAACAAGCATCAGATGTTTGCATGTGTAGGTTGTGTTCAGGTCTGGACAAATCTGCTGCTGTCTGCTGAGGCTGAATGACAGAAGACATTCATCTCCATAAACACTGAAGAAAATGTCATGTTATGGTTATTACAGGTCATTATCGTTTTGGCTTTTTTAATTTAGTTTAAGTGTTTGTCTTTTTAATTATTGTTCAACTTATTGTCAATGATTTTGTTTGTTAGTTTTAGTTTTCCAGTTAATTTTATTTTAGTATTTTTATTTATGGACACATGACCAGTCCAGATTGCATAGGTCTACAGTGTACAGCTAGTTTGGTAAAGACAACCAAGAAGGACTTGTTGACAAATGTGCTTTATTTAATTGTGCTTTATGAAAGGCCCCGCCTCTGACATGGTGATGACCAATCATAGTGTGGAATTTTATCATGGCACCCCAGATGACCAATACATTTTAGGGGGCGGTTCACGTCTCTTTATGTACACATCGAGCATGCCCAGCTGAATATATTTATAGTAATATATATAATATATCAATCAGCATTTTCAAGTTGTGACGAGGATGACAGTTATGGTCAGTGTTACTTTTAGTAAAAATAATTTTTACTAAAATGCTTCTTTTTCAAGGAGTAGGATATCTTGTGCAGTTACAGATGACTTTAATAAGTGTTGCTTTCACTTTCAATTTACTGGAAGTCGCTGTTTGAAACAAGCGCTGGCTTGATCTCAGGCGACAGATATGATCTATTTCCAATAAAACAATGAATCAGACGCTCGTTCAGACCCTGATCAGAGTGAAACAAGCTCTTGAGAATAACAACTGTGACGTTATTCTTCTGAAGGAGATCTCATGCAGGAGAAGCATTTGCTCATCTAATGGAGATCAATCAAAACTTCAGAACGCTTTTAGTGGCAGGTTTTCTCTTTCCAATTAACCCACTGTGCTTTCCCTCTTGAAAGGGTGCCAGAGCCAGCAGCTAATCGGAGCAGAGAGTCTCTCAGGCTCCGCCCCTCTCTCTCTCTCTCTTCAGTCAGACTCTCGTCCTCGAGGAGCAGAAGAGCAGAAACTCCTGAACCCTTCAGATGATCATGAGAGTCCTGAGAGCTTTCCTCCTCATGAGTGCTGTCGCAGCGTCTGTGAGAGGAGATGCAAACCTCACAGGTAAGAGCATGCTTCCTGATCCACCAGCCGGGTTAAAGCATGCCATGGAGCTCTTATTTTAGACTGACACAGCAAACTTCACTGTCTAATTGCATGTTCTCAGAGAAGCTCTTTGAACGTTTGCCATGGAAAGTCCTGAAAGCCGCAGGACGGCGTGATGGGATGGGGCTCCGTGCTCTGAAATTACACATCTGGGTTTAATTTTAGCAGAGACTCCTCCAGTAAAGACGGTGCTGAAGTCCAGCTTCCATCTGTATCACGAGGGCAGTGTGTTTGAGGAGACCTGCGCCGTGGTCCCGTTCCGGTCCGAAACCCTCCACAGATGCGCCTACAACCGCAGCCACCCGCTGGTACTGATTATACACGGCTGGACGGTGAGAGACACAACACACAACGGCCTTTATGTGGCTCGGAAGAAGGTCTTAAGAAGTCTCAATTCACCCCTCCACAAATTATTGAGAGCAGAAACTCTTAAATTCATAAAGTCACAGCATTAAATGTTGCACGCACTGCAAAAAAAGTATTCGTTTTTTTGTTTTGTTTTTCAATGCAAATATCTAAACATCCTCAAATCAAGACACATTTACACGAACAAGAATTAACAAGAATAATCCTTAGACGAACAATAGGGCCCTTAGGGCTGGGCCCTTAAATATCTGTTCATAGGGAATAAAACTTGTTTCTGATCCATGGCAGATATTTGTTGCATTTAATCAAAAATCACTAAGGAAGCATAAACACCTAAACAAGGCTTTGGTATCTCGAGTTATTTTGCATCTCCAGTAAATGTATCTAGATTTAAGGATCTTTAAACATTTGCACTGGAAAAGCAGACAGAAACACTGAGGAAGACCAGCACTTTAATGCAGTGTGATCAGAAGGAACAGTAGAAGATATTCCAGTATTCTAGCGTTTGGGAGCAGAGAAACTCAAGACTTGAGATGTTTTCGTAAAATGCTTTAAAAACTAAAGGAAATTAGTTAGAAGTTGAATTCTTAAACTCTGAGGTGTTGCTAATACAACTCAAGTTGACTCAGATTTTTATATTGTGTTCCATTCAATTTTCCATCTTTACGTGTTCTTGGAAATGTCTTCAATAATCATAAATCTACCTTCATAAAGTAGTTCCTCCTATTGAAAGCAATCTGTTTAATGCTCACAGAGCTGTTTCTCAGGCAAAGCGAGATCATATCTGTGTTTACTGCCTGTGAAACGCTGCGTATCGCTGCTTTACGACTCAGTTCACGAGCCAACAAACATGTAGAGCAGACAGGAAGCTCCTCGAGACGGAGGACACGGGAAAGACTTTGAGCGATGGCTTTGTTTTGCCGCATGTTTGAGTGTGAATGACGTCAGCTCTTCCTGCTGCTCTCAGATGAATGGACGCATGGAGCCCTGGATCTTTGATCTGGCTTCTGCGCTGAAGGTCCGGCTCGAGTGGGTCAATGTTCTCATCAGTGATTGGAGGAAGCTGGCGCTTCAGCCGTATCCAGTCGCAGCCAAGAACAGCAGACAGGTGGGGAGGGACGTGGCCGCGCTGCTCAAATGGCTGGAGGTAATGAAGGTCTTGAGCGGAAACGTTTGCTGAACCAAACCCAACACAAACCTTATTTCTGGGGTTCTCCGAAGGGGAAGTCATCATAGTTGGGTAAACCTGTATAGTGGTGAACGGAAGCGACAGCAAATATATGTTTTGTGTTCCCATTTGCTCTTCTATGACTCTTCAACAGAGGATAAAATATGGAGAGATTGATTAACCCAGCTAACTAAAATATGTTTTGAGAATATGTTTCGCTAGCTTCCCCAATCACTTTTTGAGCATAGACAAGAAACCTAAACTGCTGTAAATCTTGAATGTCTTGAAGCACAGACTTGTTTCAGTTTGGTTTCTTAATAAAGATGACACTTTGCAGACTGAAGTGGAAAAGGCTAGAAAATAAATAAATAAAAACCAAAATAAGTAGTAAAAATAATGTTCATTATTATGAATAATGCACAAAATACTAATTTTATATTAGAAATATGTATTTTTCAAAACATGTATGAAAATGAAAGGCATAAATCTAAACAAGCTGTGTTCCAAATTTGAGTTTGAAATCTCAAAAAATGAGCTTTCAGTAAGATTTAGTTTGGGCGCAGCACCTAACGTTTCCACTAGATTCAGCTCCCATTTTCGACTGCAAACAGTACAAGTCTGATTAATGTTTTTCTCTACTGACTCTGGCGACGTTGTGGTCATTCTTTTAGAGCTATCAGCAAGTTTACCAGGTTTCGTACCATTCCAATGAAGTACATTTAAAAAAAAAACTATAAAAATTCTTCAGTCAAAAATGGCCGAACAGGGTTAAATACAAATTTTTCTTGGTTATGCGAATGTCAAGCAAACAATCCATTGTATCATTTTGCAAACATTATTGGAATTGTTACTTTTGAATGTTCTCTCAACATTCTGAAACAAGAAGCAACATTTAAGAAACTTAAACAGGATGAAAATGCTCTGTGAACAATGTATAAATATTAGCATTATTAAAGACCAGATAACTTTAAACGAATGTTCTATTAACGTTTCCTAACTATACGCGACGCCGAGTGAAAATCTTTTCCATGTTAATCTTTTTGTCCTAACCAGCCGCTGGAACAACAGCATACAAACTGTGAAAATGATCATCTCAAGTACTGATTATGTCTTATTCAAAGTTAAAAGTGTCTAATGTGAGTTTGAAAATTATTTTGCATGACCTTTATAGCCATAATGAAAGCAACAATAATTTATTTTCGAGATCTGAAAATAATAAAGCAAAAAAAGCAAACCATCGAGGGTATCCATAACAAGGTGGTATAGTCATCAGTATGTACTTTAATAATGGTTAACAAGGGTTTAATAGTTTATGAATACATTATAAGCCCGAGTGCAGTGCGACTCTGGGAGGCTTGTGATATTGATTAAGAGTGACTGAGTCCTGCGGGCACTTCCTCTCTGGACAGAAGTGGCGCAGCTCTCCAGGATGAGTCCATTGACGGCTACATCTGGGAGGCGAATGTGGCCGGATTCGCGGAAGCAATTTCAGAGGACTGAGGAAGTTGCCGCATTACTGGTAAGGAAGCCAGCACGTGATCAAAAGGATTATCAGATCTGGAGATTCCTCTCAGAGACGTCCACTCCGTCCCAGACGAACATGAACATAAACATCAGAGCCACAGCACAACAAATGTAGAGAAGCCTTACCTTCAGATTCATTCAGAATACACAGATGATGTTTGAGACACACAATGGTGCAGACCTCATCTGACCGATGGTGATGGGAATTCCGGCTCTTTTTAGGGATCAGGATCTTTTGGCTCAGCTCAGCAAAAAGAACCGTCTCTTTCGGCTCCCAAACAGCTCTTTATTTAGTACCAGTTCTGCCTTTTATGTTCCCCCTTGGCCTCGCATGGCAAATATATCAACTTTTTTTTTTTAGAAATATCATGATTCACGATTCTTTGTCATGTTGGTTTTTCTGTTTTGCAAGCTGTTTGAGCATTACAGCCAAAACGGATTTCCCTATTGTAAAAAAAGCCTTTCAAGGTAACAAAATATACAAAAGTATGGCAGATATTTAGGCCAAAGTGGACAAAGATAAAAATCTTTGTCATCATTTTATATTTGTTATTTAAAAATAAGAACAAAGATACACATTAAAAAATACACATAATATACACATAAAACAAACAGTGTATTTAGCAGGGCATTCAAAAAAATGTTATGAACAAATATAACAATATAAACACATAACATTGATTCTATTAATAGCAGCTGTATTTAAAGGTTTTCATGTCAAGAGTCGTGAGTGATCTTTCTCTTTGGTTGGGTTTTATTCACATTCACGGAACAATTCACCCAAAAAGAAAATAGGCTAGGTTTATTTATAACTTCATTACTCAACTCAAAAGCAGGTTTTAAACCTGAATGAGTTCCTTTTTTGTAAACTAAAACTGCTCTATTTGAAGAGGTGGGAAGACCAACAGGTGATGGTCCCAGGACTTCCAGAGTATTTTCCCTGACTATCAAAGTCAAATGTGGACCAGTGACTGTCGGGTTTTCACCTCTTCAAAATATCATCTGTTGTGTTCAGCACGACAAAGGAATTAATACAGGTTTGGGATAACATGTGAGTGAATAAATAATGACAGAATTACCCCATCAGTGAGAGTGAACTATCCCTTAATTACCGTCGGCCAGCATGAGCTACTGTCCTGTAAGAGTGCATGCATTACTCTACAGGCACGCGTCCTTTTCTCCCTCTAGTTGTGTATTAATTTTAGAATAAACAACTTGCGTTTTCTTTTTTTTTTATACAGTCAAACCTTGTGTTTTTGACAGTATTAGCACAAACATAACTTAGTTCAGTAATCAGGCGCTGTCTGACAGGCTTTTTCGTTGAAATGTTTAACCAGTAAGGCTTTAAAGCAAATGCAAAAAATGTACTTTTGTGATTGCGAATAAGTGCAGAGTCCCGTGAGAGTAACTCTGCCGCTGAGTTAACACTGATGTGAATGTATGTCTCGTTGTACAGTATATTGATTCGGCGGCGCCAGAACTGCAGCTGATAGAATGTGCGCTATAGCACGATACTACGATATTTCTTCAAAAGCAGAACGTGGGAAGGGGGGGGGAAACCCAAATTTTTTTTGTTTTATCGTCCACGATCAAAAATCTTCATATCGCACAGACGCATACCCCTACCCTCGGCAGAAATCGCGGACTGCAAGGGCACTTTAGCGTCGGACCTCAAAGGGGCAGGGGCTCAAGCTTTTTTTCGATGTTTTTGTGTTTGTGTTTATGCACACACAAAGTACATTTTTTGTTGTTTGTCGATTTTAAATATAACACTTTGTGAAAGGATTTATGTGTCAGTAGTTTTTGAACATTTCCAGCACATTTTAACAATACCGTGATAATACTGATAACTGTGATCATTTTGGTCACTATAATCGTGATAAGAAATTTTCATACCGTCACATCTCTAATCACTAGAATGAAGAAGTGTAGATCTTAACATGACTCAGATGTGTAGAGATGCCCGCGTTCTCCACCGGTGTCTTTCAGAGTCCAGATCTGGATGAAGCACATGAAGTGTTTGTGTGTTTGCCGCAGGTCTGGATCCGGCCGGGCCATACTTCGAGGGTCTGCCGGCGTTTGACAGACTGTCTCCGGACGACGCTCAGTTCGTGGATGCTGTCCACACCTTCACCGGCTCCAGCATCGTGCCGGGCATGGGAATAAAGCAGAGCGTCGCTCACGTCGACTTCTACCCCAACGGGGGCTCCTTTCAGCCCGGCTGCGAGATGCTGGACATTTACAGCAACGTCTTCCAGTACGGCCTGCAAGGTACAGCTGGACAAAATATGGACACATTTGATAAGATTCATTTGCATTTATTTACATAAGAGGCCATTCAAACTGGACGTGTTCTTGTGTTTTTGATTAATTACACAAAACGCAGAAATCTTTTTTAAAACGTTTTTAAAAGATGAGTCAGATTCAGAAGCAGCTGAATGGGGAATATGTCTTGGGACTGAAGCTTGCAGGGAAACAGCAGACTTATATATCATATAATAACTAAATATAAACTCTATATAAACCATTGTGATATATTAACTAAAACTAAAACCATAAAAACATAAAATATTTTTTTTACTTGAAATAAAATATAAAAAAACTGAAATTTATAAAAAGAAATATATTAAAAAGCTAGTTTCTAGTTTAACTTGATGACTAAAGTAAATAAAAGTAAAATTAAATTAAAATGTATCATAACTATATAGACATGCTTACATTAAAAACAACAAAAAGTAATAAAAATTACAAAAAACAAAATTACTAAACTGTAACTGAAATTAACATGAAAATATATCATATATAAAAATATATATAAAATACCACTGCAAAAAATGGTTATCTTACTCGTTTTCTAGTACAAATATTTAAAGGTTCTTGAATCAAGATTAGCAAAATGGCTTATGATATTAAGCAATGTTTTATGAAAAATGTATCAAAATGAAGTGAGTTCATGCTTAAAACAAGAAAAAAAATCTGCCAATGGGGTAAGAACAATCATTTTAATTCAAAGGGAAACAATATTATTTTTCTTGCCCTGATAGCTTTTTTTTTTTTTCAAGTAAAGCAAAAAATACATAATTTGGGATAAATTTTGCAGAAAACAAAACTTAATATGTTAAGTGATTTTGCTTTTCAAGTAAATGTATTTTGATTTAAGAATTTTTAGATATTTGTACTAGAAAACAAGTTTAATAAATGGTTATACTGCACATGAGATGATGCATTATGCGGATTGATGAGGCTTTCTGTGCTTTAACTTTTTTAATGGCACACACTCTTACAAAAACATTGCGCTTATGTGAAACAGCAGACTCAACTGAAATGCGACTGCCTAGTGCATATTTACATACACCCAACGATTAAAAATAGAGTGCAAGCAGCGCCTCACCTGCTGTTTCACAGCACAGTGAACATAGTCATTTCCACACAGACACTCTGTTTTATAGGAGTTCCCAAGACCATTAAATGCGCCCACGAGCGCGCCCTCAAACTCTTCACCGACTCCCTCATCAACGCCAGCCAGCCCATAATAGGCTACCGTTGCCGTGACGACAGCGCCTTCAGCAGAGGCCTGTGTCTGGACTGCAAGCAGCTGCGCTGTAACACACTGGGCTTCGCTGTGCGGCACGACCGATCAGGGAGGAGCGCTAAAGGCCTGTTCCTCAGAACCACAACGCAGCCGCCCTACAGAGGTGTGTGCGCGGTGTGTCTTATGATGTGTGTGTGTGTGCGCTTGGTGTGTGTGAGAGAGTGTGTGTTTGTGAGAGAGAGAGAGAGAGAGAGAGTGTGTGGTGTGTGTGTGTGTGAGAGAGTGTGTGGTGAGTGTGTGTGTGTGTGTGTGTGTGTGGTGTGGTGTGGTGTGTGGTTGTGGGTGTGTGAGAGAGAGAGAGTGCGCTGATTGTTGTGTGTTGTGTTGTGGTGTGACAGAGGTGTGGTGGTGTGTGTGTGAAAGAGTGTGTGTGCTGTGGGGGGTGTAGAGTGGGAGAGAGTGTGATGGTGTGTGTGGTGTGAGAGAGTGGATGTTGTGTGTGTGTGTGTGGTTGGTGAGTGTAGAGAGAGATGTGGTGTGGGTGTGTGTGTGTGTGTGTGTGTGTGTGAGAGAGAGAGAGTGTGTGGATTGTGTGTGTTGTGTGTTTGTGCGTGTGTGTTGGGTGAGAGAGGGGGTTGTGTGTGTCTGTGTGTGTGTGAGTGGGTGTGTGTGAGAGAGAGAGTGTGGTGTGTTGTGTTTGTGTGTGTGTGTGTGTGTGTGGAGTGTGTGAGAGAGAGAGTGTGCGTGTGTGGTGTGTGTGTGTGTGTGGTGTGTGTGTGAGAGAGAGAGAGTGTGTGTGCCGTTGTGGTGTGGGGTCGTGTGTGGCGTGGGTGGATTGTGTGTGGTGTGTGAGAGAGAGAGTTTTGCGTTTGTGTGTGTGGTGTCGTGTGTGTGGTGTGTGTCGTAGGGTGGTGAGAGAGAGAGTGGCGTGTGTGTGTGTGTGGGTGTTCTGTGTGTGTGTGTGGTGTGAGAGAGAGAGAGTGTGTTGGTGGTGGTGTGTGTGTGTGTGTGCGGGTGTGTGGGTGTGTGTGTGTGTGAGGTGTGTGTGTGTGTGTGGGTGGTGTGGGTGTGTGTGTGTGTGAGAGAAAGAGACATTGTGTGTGTGTGTGAGAGAGAGAGCGAGTGTGTGTGAGAGAGAGAGAGTGTGTGTGTGTGTGTTTTTGTGTGTGCGTGTGTGTGTGTGAGAGAGTGGGTGTGGTGTGTGTGTGTGTTGTGTGTGTGTTTTGTGTGTGTGTTTTTGTGTGTGTTTGTGTGTGTGTGTTTGTGGTGTGTGTGTGTTTGTGTGTGTGTGTGTGTGTTGTTGTGATGAGAGAGGTGCGTGTGTGGGTGTGGGGTGTGTGTGTGTGTGTGTGTGCATGTGTGTGTGAATGAGCTCAGACAGCAGACAGAAGCTGATCCGTTTCCAACACTCTCACTCTTCACAGTGTTCACTATCAGATAGAGTCCTGTGATAAAAACTGATCGAGCGCGGAGCTTCGCTTCCGTCACCTCAGCGGCACGGAGGAGAGTGCCCAGGAGCTACCATAATTCCTGTGAGGCCAGAGATAATGTACATGATAAACAAGACTACATGACCACATATATTGACCTAGATATGGGTCATTATGACAAGAATTAATCTGTTTAACAATAATAGAAAGCTTAACATATATAGGAATCATCATTTAAAAAGTCTGAAAAATCTGTGTGTAACTTTAAGGAAAGTCACTACCGAACACATTTTTTCTGCAATTAAGCAAACTTTTTTGGGAGTTACCCCTAAAAATAGTTTTAATCACCACCCAGTTGCTCAATAAAAAAAAAAACTTTTGTTCTATATCAATATTAACATATACATATACATAAATAAAAATATAAACATGACCATATATATAAAATGCATTTTACAGTGAACGCAGTAGGCAGGCTAAGCACACGTGACGCGCCATTCCCGCATTCGCGCCCGCTTGCTCCTCATGTTTGCGGCTGAATGCAAATTATCATAACTGATGGACAACTATGCCCGTGAAAAGACATCAGCAATCCGGCGCAGAGAAAAGAAAAAGAAAAAAAGATGAAGCCCGTGCATCACTTTCAGGTACATTCATCCTGTGAAACGATTTTGGCTGTTGACATTAATAACGTGTGGTAATGTTGTTAATAATTTAACCACTAACAACTTTTCCATGTTCCCTTACGAAAATTAGCCATGGTTTTACTACGAATAAAAACCAAAAATCATGGTTCTTGTAGCAATGGATGGTTAACCACAAATTAACCATGGTTTTGTTACTTCAAATAATAAATAATTGCATAATTTTCTTTTGCATGATTTCTGAATGCTTGAGACTATAAAATCAATCAGACAACTGTATCAATAAAATCATAGCTATAGGTAACTACAAGTTTTGGTTTAAAATTATCACTACCAACACAGTCACTACTGAAACATTTGGTGGAGTTTCAGTAGTGAAATCTTGTTTTTTTTCCCCGGTGTTACCCCATAAAATTGTCATTACTGAAAAAGTCACTACTGAAACATTTGGTGGAGTTTTCGGTAGTGACATATTTGTTTTTACATTTACATTTAATCCTTTAGCAGACGCTTTTGTCCAAAGCGACGTTTTGGGAGTTATCCCATAAAATTGTCACTAACGAAACATCTGGTGGCGTTTCGGTAGTGACTTTTTTTAACGTTTACATTTCATTTAGCAGACGCTTTTGTCCAAAGTGACTTTTATGGGTGTTTTGGGTGTTATCCCATAAAATTATCACTACCAACACAGTCACTACTGAAACATTTGGTGGAGTTTCAGTAGTGAAATCTTGCTTTTTGGGAGTTATCCCAATTTTATTGGATAACACCCAAAAAACAGTCACTACTGAAACAGTCACTACCAAAACATTTGGTGGCGTTTTCGGTAGTGGAATCTTTATATTTACATTTACATTTATTCATTTAGCAGACGCTTTTGTCCTAAGCGACTTTTTGGGTGTTATCCCATAAAATTATCCCTACCAAAGCAGTCACTACTGAAACATTTGTAGGAGTTTGGGTCGTGGACATATTGGTTTTTGGGAGTTAGCCCAATAAATTGTCATTATGACAGTCTCTACCGAAAACATTGGTGTAGTTTCGGTAGTGACATTTACTTTTTTTAAATTTACATTTATTCATTTAGCAGATGCTTTTATCCAAAGCACTTTTTGGGGTTATCCCATAATTGTCACTACGAAGCAGGCACTAATGAAAATGTTTGGTGCACGTCAGTATAGATATTTGGTTGGGGGAGTTATCCATAAAATTGTACGACTAACCCCGGGGGTGCCCAACCTGCTCCTGGCGGATCGAACTGTCCTGCAAAGGTCAGCTCCCACCCTAATCAAACACCCTGAAGCAACTACTTAGGATCTCAGATCACTTAAGAAATTAAAGGCAGGGGTGTTGATGAGAGTGGGAAGCTAAACTTGATGCAGGACAGGTATCGCCAGGAGCAGGTTGGCAGGGTTTCAAAAATTTTACGTATTTTTTACCGTTTTGTTTGTATTTTTTTTTAATTAATTTAAAAACATAAAAATATATTTAGGAAGATGTAAATTTATTTGCCCTCTATATTTTTTTTATTTTTGTTTCAAAAATAGGGTTAGGGTTGTAGATTTTTTTTAAAAAGATTTAAAAATATCTCATAGATATTATTTTTTTAAGCATATAAAACATATTTCAACATATATTCATGTAAATATTTATTTGCCAATTATTCTATAGTCTTGAAAATATATTTAAAAAAACATTTGTTTTTCACAAACATGTTAATCACATTTTCAGGTTTGCATTTTTCCTGGACAGGACAGTAGAGATATGACAGGAAGTGAGTGGGAGAGAGAGAGAGAGAGAGAGATGGGAAGGTCCACAAGGCGGGATTCGATCCCAGAACACCCGAAGCGCAACTGCACCATGTGTCGGCGCTGCCAACAAAGCTATCGGCGCCGATGTTAAAAAAGATTATTATTACAGTATTAAAAAAATGTATACATATAGTTTTGTTCTCTGGTAGGTTTTCAATCCATATTAGCATTTAGCCTACATGTAGAATACTGTAAGATTGTAAATGCCCCTGAAATACATTTTGAAATTAAATATATTTCCTATTTCATACATATTGTTAGGGTTAAGCTTAAGCCCTGTTTTAGCTTCAATATATTTGCTATATGGGAATATTTAATAAACCGCAGTGGACATTTAAATTAACAATTTATAGAACCTTTAGATAAAATATAAAAGAAAATCTTGCATGTGTTTTGTTGAGTATCATAGTTGATCATCAGGCTTTTATGGGTTCCTATAGAGAAGATAGAAGGAAAAACAGTTCGTTTTATTCAGCGACTCAAAACTGAGCAAAAATATGAATTTCGCAAATGTATCTATTAGGGCTGAAATCTGATGCTGTGAGTAAATCATTAGAGCTTTTTTTAGGGGTAGTATGTGCTGTACTGTCTAATTTTAAGATCAGCGGTCGCTCTATATCTCCAGTGATATAAGATGAGATTGAAATGCTCCAAACATATAATGCAGACAGAGACGGATAGATGGACGGATAGACGGATAGATGGACGGATAGATAGACGGACGGATAGATAGATAGATAGATAGATAGTAGATAGATAGTAGATAGATAGATAGTAGATAGATAGATGGACGGATAGATGGATAGATAGATAGATGGACGGACAGAAGGACAGACTGATAGATAGATAGACAGATAGATGGACAGACAGATGGCGGGGGAGTTGTATAAGACTAGATAGATGATAGATAGATAGAGGACGATAGATAGATGGACGGAGAGATAGATGGATGGATAGATAGATGGACGGATAGATAGATGGACGGGGATAGAGAGATCTGGACGGCTAGATAGATGGACAGAGATGACTGACACAAAGTCATGAGCGGGGGGTTTTTTCTAAAAAAGGGGGTCTATCATTTAATTGTCTTGTCACATGACAACAAAATGGCGTCCTGCATGTTGATCCATAACACTGAGCAAATATTAAAATATTTGAAAGGAAAATTGATTAGTAGTGATCAAGAGTGATCTAATCTGCTTGCACCAACAGATACTTATAGCAAGACTTTCAACAACAATTTAGCTCTACAGTTACTCCATCTAGACATTTTTGACATTTAAGCTATAGAAAAAAAACATTAAAATGATTTTAAGAATTGAAAACATTGTAATAGAAGATGTTTAATTAAATCATTTTAATGTATTTTAAATAATAAAAAAACGCTCATGACTGATCTACAAACAATCTACAGAAAAAAAGTCTTGTTTGTTAATTCAATTCAATTATTTTTGAAAAATTGTATTTTTTCTATACTTTTTAATTTGTATGTTAATTTCGAATTCTGATTTATATAGTTTTCTCGGTTTTAAAACAAAAAGAGTTCTTTATACAGATACAGAAAAGCATTGCTCACGGAACCGTCTGATGCGGAACCGCTGGCCCGTGCTGAACAGACCCCGCTCAGCCGAACTCTCTGCCAGAACCGACCCGGACCACACAACAAGCTGCTCCACATTTCATCACAACACCTTCCACAAACTTTCGAATACAATTTCCTTCGAACCAAGAATCTTAATATTTTAAAGTAGTTAACTACTACATACTCCATATCATTTACTACATACTGCATACTATAATCCCTGCTGCAAACATTTCTGACAAGCCGAAACAAACCGCAAACAAACAACAGAAAGCAAAAGTGGGGTACTGCCACACACTTGTACTCACTTTTTGGGTAAAGCATCCAGTCACCCACAGAAGGCAGACTGTCATGTACACCCCCGCCCTGGTCAGTCCGCGAAGCCCCATTTTAGTCACTTCAGCTCGGCCAGAGACGCACGCAGGACTCGTCCGGTGCCTCGCTCCATTCACCTGAGGGAGCGCGGGGGCGCGCACGCAGCAACAGCGGAGGTCTGGCGGTGCGCGTTCACGACTACTGCACAGATCAAATAGACATTAGTGGAAAGTGAGAGAAAGGGAACACTTAATACCATTGCACAATGCTTTAGGGAGTGGAATTACCTTTAATCTACGTCCTAAAATGGAAGAGAATTTGTTTTCATTTAGGCTACTTTATTTCTGTGCGCCAACTCGGACTGAATGTTTTCCCCTGATATGAAACTGTCTGTGGAGCCAGTTGCCCTTTTTTAATAATAATAATAAAAATAATTGTTCATTGTGCAAATCTTAATTTTTGTTCTGCACACTTGATATTGGTTTGAGATGGTTTAATCGGTCTATCTATCCATCTGTCGCTTATTTCAAAACAGAAGATAAATAACAAAGATTAGACCGAAATGCATGTTCATGTCATATTTATTCAGTTTTCCCTCTTTGATGAACAAAAATAATAGATGTACCTTGATATGAAACTATAATGTCTTCATTTCGTCTGAACGAAATACTTCGCCACAGAAAAAAAGCCCCGTGGTTCTTCTTCTTCTTTAGTTTGAACTGTACACGTGTTTCATTTCAACACAAGGCGACGCTGTGCCAGACAGCGGCAGCGAAGGACAGAGAACAGCGAAGCATTCACAGAAAGAAAGTCTAGCATACTGTAAATGGCCACATGCATTATTTACAAGTTCAAGGAGCTGTTTTACTGGAAAAAGTATGATAATGACCCTTTTTACATGCACCAAAATCATGTTTGTACTCTGTCAGTGCTCGAGTGTCTGTGGTCTGTTAGACCCCTAAGGCAGATCTGTGAGGAAATCAATATGAATTCCTTGTAAAGTCATCTGATGAGCAGCAGAGAACTCCACGTGCCGTGCTTTTCCAGGCAGCAAGACATCTGTAAGATCACCCTGTCAAAGATGCTGACAGCATAAATCAACACTTCACTACAAAATGATCCTTGTAAAATGATTAGGTCTTTAATCATGAAACAGGCCACAGTGTGAAGTGCTTCTGTTAACAGGATTTGCCACTTTCACCTGTGTGGTCTATTTAATTTCTTGAGAAAAAAACGATTACATCTAAAACAGATTTCTTTTCGGCTTTTCAGTTAGTTAGGCTACATATTTGCCTGTCACTTTATTCATTTTTTTTAATCAGCATGTCTTGCACTATATCAGTGACAATTTCAAAGATGTGTATCTCTTTCATACTCTCTCTCCAAAAACAAAAAATACGTTTTTCAATTTTTCTCAATTCAAATGTAATAGTTACCAAGCAATATTTATTTGCCCTTGTTGTAAAATCAGAAAAGACTACGGGCCACATACTTTTGAAGTGAGAAGGGAAGGTGCTGAGGCTTTAAACTTCCCTTAAAAAAATTGAATAATATGAAAAGTACATAGGAGAAATGTACTTGATAGACAATAATGTTCAAAATTTTGGGGTTGGTAAGATTTTTTTAATGGTTTTGAAAGAAGTTCTTATGGTCACCAAAGCTGCATTTACTTGATCAAAAATACAAAAAAACTTGAACAGCAGTTTATAAAAACCATGTGTCATATGTCTTTCAAATGGATCCAGCATTCAAAAAAACAAGCAACTTTCTTGAACAAAGTTTCCTAAAATGTTCTACAATAACATCTTAATCTTTCAACGTTCATTCACTGAGAAAAAAAATGTTAACAGAAAATACTACTTTCAACTAATCAAAATGGCAATTCACACTAATTAATTTGTACAAATCAATTATAAAAAATGCAAAAAAGAAACAGAAAACGAAAAATAACTCAAAAAAATCCAAACACCGACCCATTTAAATCTGTATAAAACGTGAAATATACCAAAACTTATATTTAAAAAAAGACGTTATTAAAACAAAATACTGTAAATGAAAATATTTTGGATGTTTGGGATGCAGCCATGAATTACCATAATGTTTTTTAATCTATTACAAATAAACAGAAATGGTAAAGCAATAAAACAACTTGGAGTTTGCAAAGATCATGACTGTAAAACATGGTAAAATATGGCTTTAACATGTGGCCAGTATTGCTAATACACAGTGGTCTGTTTATTTCTATTTCTTCCACTATAAAATACTTTTTATAAAGAAAAAAAGTTTGAACAGACTGGTGATAACGGCCAGAATCCAACATTTTTGCTCCCTTTTTTTTTTTACATTTTATATATATACACATGTATGTTTATTTCTATGGCAGTTTATAGTTTTACATTACAAAAAGTGTAAATGACCACCATATTTGAAAAATAAAACTTCTGCGTTGGTTTTTAAAGTACACAAGTGCTATTATGGTTTGTTTTGGAACCTGATAGCTTAACAGAGAAATGCATTTGAGATGAAACCCTGATTATTAGATCAGCATAACGACAAAAACATAGTAGTAATGGAGTTACTGGCATGTACATATACGCTCACTTTCAAGTGTGTGGAAGATCAGCATACTGAGCACATTTGCATTCAATATGCGACCTTTCAGCTTTTATATACAAACA
This sequence comes from Sinocyclocheilus anophthalmus, assembly GCA_018155175.1. Lineage (NCBI taxonomy): Eukaryota > Metazoa > Chordata > Actinopteri > Cypriniformes > Cyprinidae > Sinocyclocheilus > Sinocyclocheilus anophthalmus. The sequence continues at coordinate 99,486 of JADLZN010006679.1, read as the reverse complement.
AATGAACTGACACTGTACATTTTCAGCCCTTACTGTATATATATTTGAAATTTTCATTTGATGCCATTAAACCAGAATTTTCTGTGGTGTGGGATTTATATCCTGATGGCTGACACTTTAAAAACATACAACGCTTCTGTGACGAAGCACTCCTGTTATATTTTACACTGGGTCAACAGAACTGCACCAGATAATGCGTGTCTTGTGATCAATCGGTTTGACTATTATTTAAAAAAAAATAATGTGAAAAGAAAGAGAAGTTTAATCGTCTTGAGCACAAGAGGAGGTGGTGTTGCCATGGCAGTGCTTTTCCTCACAGGCAGTGGCTCTTCAAGCTGTCCGTCAAACGGAAATCTCATATGTAGTTCCACCCACTCCTGTGACCTTTTTGACATTGGTGTGTCTGCTGGGAGTTCCAGAAGGAGTCCCAAGATGGCAGTCACGTGCTTGGCTCTTTAGTTGCCCGTTGATTTGACCTTGACCGAGGTCCTCTCTATGTGGAGAAAATATCAAAAAAACAGGAAGACATATTTGAGGTGGTTCTTTTCCAACTGTATTGTGTACTGTTCTCCTTTTCTGCCCTTCTTTTGAAATGTAGAGATCCAAACATGTACTAAATGGACTGAAATGTTACAAATGAAGATGAGTTCATGAAGAAGAGGACAGTATGGTGGAAAGAATGCTGGAAGGGATTATATAATTGAGATTATAATACAGGACTCAAAAAATAAGGAGTCAGTTTAGGGCCAGTTGACAAAACAGCCATTTGTCCCGCAAACATTTGTGAAATAATTTATGATATTCCTTTTCTTTTTTAAATATTTGTATTTGCTTTTTGTTATGTTATGCTTTCTTATTTATTGCTTTTTGTTATCGTTATGCTTCCTTTACCTATTAAAAATAAAAAAATCTAAAGATTGTTTGTGATAGATAATATATATATAGATATATATGGTGTGTGTGTTTGGTATTATAAATATAAAGTGATCATTTTTGTGGATATCTATAAAATCTATTTTAAAAAATCATTTATGTGAGCCTGTATTAAAATCATATTTTAAAGAGGAAACAATCATGCAGTCTGATGTTGTAAAATGATCAAGTCAAAGAAAAGAGCAAAGAAAAATACAGTATGTAAAATGATAGTGATTAAAAAGCATTTTTAAGCATAAAAAACAACACAAACAGAACAAAAAGACATAAATGGATATCAAATCATGATTATTGTATATTTCATTGATTTCTGATGCCATTTATGAAATTACCATGATGCAATAAAATGTACAGTATGCCAGAAGTAGATGCCATGCAAAATGTGTCATAAATAAGTTCATGAATATGGATGAACAGGCATGCCGAAATTGAAACTGAATATATAACCACATTTTTGTTTTCCTCTCTGCAGAAAGGCAAAAAAAAAAAAACTTATGCATTCTAAATAACAATAATGACACAAATTTAAGTACAAAAAAGCAGTACTCAAAAAAGAAACAAATAAACATAACACAACTGAAATCACTTTTCTGAAGTCTCTTGACCCCGCCGGATCAGAGCGCACATATCAAGACTGTTTAGTCTATACATCACGTCCTCACCCTCTTTTCTGGTTGGTTAAAAGTAGATGCTACGTGTCATACCTTGTACCCAGATGTGGTGAGTCTGCCCTCTCCAGAGCGCTAATGAAGGCGACCTTCTGATGCGCATATGATGGGGAACGGGGCACAGATGTTGGGGAGTGATTCGTTTGGTGCACCGGAGAGCGGTATTGGTGTTCGGCTGTCCTGCTCACACCGCCTCCATCAGTGTGGAGGGATGTAGTGGAAATCCTCGGCACTCTGGTGAGTGAAGATGCAGAGGAACGCAGAACAGGTGTTCGGGGAGCATATCCCACTACCCCGACTCCCATCAAGTTATCCCGAGAGCCGCACACAGGAGGGGTGGGCTCTCGGGATCCGGGGCCTCTAGGGCCGTCGGGGTAGCACGTCCCAGGTGGGAGTCCATAGGTGGCTCCACTGCAGGTGTCAAACACACCAGAATCGTTGGCATAGGCCACCGGTGCTTGAGCGTGCCGATGCATGAGTTTCTCCCTCTCCTCAAGCTCCTTCCTTTCCTGAATGGAGGCCATGATGGTTTTAGAGAGGTTGTCGTAGCGGACAGGCGAGGGATCTCGGTCTCTTGAGAGTGGCGATTGCCGCCCGTACATCGCTCCTACTTGAACAGGACTATAGGATGGCGTGCCGGCGTGCCATTGAAGCTCGGGCCCTCGTACATGACACATTTTAGTGGGCAAGTAAGGTGAATGAAAACCCATAGAGGGCACTCCCGGATGGGCAGCGCACTCGCCCACAGATGGCGTAATGCTGGGGGTTAGCAAGCTATCATAGGATAGGCTGCCATTGCGGCCAGATAATGTCCCAGGGGAGAAGACTCCATTGTGAGGGGTGGAAGTGACCGTTTGTGGTTTGCTGCCACCCAGTGGCATCTGGTCAGCCCTGTTCACTCCCTGTTTGAGACTGAATGAGCGAGAAGTGGTGCTGAATGAGTCCAGCTGGAAAGGTGAGGACTGGTAAGTTCGGTGGAGAGGAGTGCTGCGGAAGTCTGGCATATCCAGATTCGGCTCCGAGCGGTAATCGTGACCTCTCTCCTCCAAAACTGCAGAGGGCTTACCGTTCTCAGACATTACAATCTGAAACAAAGGACATATTAGAGAGAAAAAACAACCAACCACATTTTAAATACAATCAGATTTCAAAATATATATATATTATATATTTGTTCAAAGTTGATGTGCAGGAACGTTTTAAGAAATTCATTCTTAATACTTTTATTCAGAAAGGAGGCATTAAACTGATAATGCATGCAATTGCAAACAGGAAATTTTTTTTTTTTTAAACACTTTAATTTCGAGAGAAATTTTTTTGTTGTAAATAACAATCAGCCATTTAAAAAGTATATTAATATATTAATTAATTATATTAAATTTTTTTTCAACAGTTGGTGTCGGAGTAACTTTTAAGCATAATTATTTATAATTTTATCAGAGGAGCATTAAAATTGAGTAACTGCACGACATCAAGACATTGTTAAAAGATTTCTATTCACATAAATGCTGTTCTTTTGAACTTTTTTATTCATCAAAAAATCTTGAAAAAAAAAATATTCTGAATGTTTTCAACAAAAATATTAGAACTATTTTCCACAAAAAAATGTAATAAAATAAAAAAATAAGTTTCTTGAGGACCAAATCAGCATATAAATAAGATTTCTGAAGGATCATGTGCACTAAAGACTGGTAAGAGTAAGGTGGCTGAAAATTGCATCACAAGAAAATAAATATATATATAATAGTTGTTTGTTATTTTAAATGCTAATACTGTTTCAACTATTGCGTTTTTACGTTAGTTTTTTATCAGATAAATATTTAAAAAAAACCAAATGTACAAAACTCCAACATTTGACAGTAGTGTATATTATAATATAAAATTATTCCAGAAAACACATGGTTTTAGTCTGTGTTCCCACTTCTATCGGTTGCGTGATAGGGCACTTTAGCATGGGTGAAGGAAGGTCGTATTTGTACATGGCTGGGGTAGGGGAATTAGGGGTTTGCGGACAGGAACTCTCTAGAAAAGGGTGGCACGAAATTAACTGAATGAATCAACAGTGCTGCAAATGATTAACACAGATGACAGTTAGAAGTGCAGTTAAGAAAAAGATTTCAACCACCTGTACAGGGCCCCACTGAATCCACAGGCTTTGGTAATTAGGTGAAATAAAATATTATTAATAATAGTAATAATAATAATAATAAGAAGAAATCTCACAAGACAAATACATGTTTGAATACACAGAGTAAATAATTACAAAAACATAAATTAGTTACATTTTGGTGCTGACTGCTTTGAAATAACCTGCAGTAAACAATGACTGGCTGTTAGTGTTACTTGCCTTCGCTGGAGGTGAGTGGACTCTTTAGCTGGTTGTAGCGATCTGCTTTGGGCGGCAGAGGTGGTTGTGTATCTATACTTTTATCATCCACACCATCCAAGCTGGTCTTAGACTAAAGCACAAGAAAAATCCATTTCTTTTGGGAATCTTGATTTAGGCAGAAACACCATATTATTAAAACAGGGACACCATTTAGTTTAATAATTTCAGTTTTCATTGAAATCTAAATAATGAGCCTGCACTGATGCGATTCTGAATTGCTGGTGTAGCGGTACTTACTACAATAACAGAAATGATTATACACCATTGAAATTCCAGGTTGTGGGCAGACAGAATTAAAAGCTTTTGCGCACTCACTTTGCTTCGTAGGATGTTACTGTGGATACCATTATCACTGACTTTTACACTGACGTGTCGGTTAGAGAGGTCAGGGCGGATGAATGGTGGGTTCATGGTGATGGGAATTTTCTTCCTGGGATCAGCGATGTACCTGTAGACAGAAACAGTGAACAAGATGCATGTATTAAATATTTTTAGATAAAGCATGTAAGTTCATGGGTCAGACTTAGTGTATACCACAATCACATGTAGGTTATCGAATGCTTAAAAATGGTTGAAAAAAAGTTGATCATATACCCAGGTTCATGATGACTTACTTTCTGCTGTGGAACATAAAGGGGAAATTCTGAGATTTGATTCCATTTACAGTTTGGGTGAGTATGTTATATATATTATTGTCTGTTTATTTTTAAAGAAATTACTACCTTTATTCAGCAAGAAGCATTTCAATGATCAAAACAGTGAAGAGACTTTTATATTGTTACGAAAAACCTGCTATTTAACGAAATGATGATAGTTTGAACATTTTTAGTCCGCAACGATCCTGAAACAAAATATGTCATGTTTTCAAAAGAATGAGCAGCACAGTCGTTTCATCAGTAACAATCGTAAGAGATGTTTTTTGAGTACCAAATCAACATATTAGAATGATTATCGATTGAAATTTTCATTTTTTGGTAAACTATTCCTATAATTTCTGATTCAAGGAATGATTTCATTTGTTTTGTGGAAAAAGGTTTATAGCAACATCCTTTTGTTATGTTTTGGGCTCACAAAGGTTGTCCTCTATTGTTTCTGAAGATGGCTTAACAAGACATTAACCTTGGCTCTGATCTGTGTTTATACAGCAATCACTTTCTCTCTCCATTGTTTCTTCAAATCTTCAGTACTATACGCTTTTCCTCCTCAGAGTGTCATAAAACAGGCAAGAAAAACAGGACACAATCTACCTTCCTATGGACCTCTATTCTTTTCAAACCCCTCCAGATTGTCTACTATGATAAACAACCTCTTCTTTTACCTCTGTCTACTCTTTATAAGTATTACATTAAATGTTAAAGGCTTCACACATATTTCAAAGCATATTTTCTTCTTGAAGCATTTTAGATTTTATAGTATACTGCCACACTGTCTTCATTACTGTTGTCGAGAGAACGCATAAATGTTTGATATGCCATGGTGTATTTCTATTGACGTACTAATGTTGGTATCAGGATAATCACCTAGTCATAAAAAAAGATGCCATTAGACAAATATTTAAAAATATACTGTCTTTATTTTGTTTTTACATTAATTTGAAGATTGAATGTGAGATTATTGCAATATAAAAGTATAATTACAAACTTTAATGTTAGGTGGGATTAATAGCGATTAACATTGCGGCGGGGAATAATTTGGACGATTGCCAGCATCAATAACTGTATTTGGCAAGAACGCATATTACATTTATCAAAAGACACAAAAGACATTTATAATGTTACAAAAAAAAATCATTTTTAAATAAATGCTGCTCTTTTAAACTTTATATTCATCAAATAATCCTGGAAAAAAAATATCACAATTTCCAACATATTAAGCAGCAACCTGTTTTCAACATTTATAATAAGTATTTTTGTTGGGCAGCAAATCAGTTTATGTGTGACTTGATTTTATCCATTGGTGGTTGATTGGATAGTGAAAAATGAGTACTGCGTAACTAAATGAAAGCAGATCTGGAGATGGCAAGAGTGTATATATATATATGTGTGTGTGTGTGTGTGTGTGCGCATGGATGAATTTCATGCTGTCTTGAAGTACAAAACCAAAACAACACTACTGGTGTCTCTAGGAAATTATTATTTTTTTGCCCTAATATTTAACCATGGACTATAGCCATTCAACATTACAATATAATTGAGAGCTATCAATTTTAACATTTATTAGACTTTAAAAAAATAAAATAACTATAATTTAAGGACTTCAAACAATCTTCAAATAAACCCTAAACCCTCACCTTAACCCTGTGCCCTTCAGCAACTAGGAAATATACAGAAATTGAATTAGGTTATCAAACACTAAATTAAATATAGATGAATCCTTAAAACTACAAAAGTTATTGATTTCCTCTTTCTTCTTTTGTTCTTTAATTAACAGACATCACAGCAGCTGGGTTATTTAATGTATGTCACTATATGGACATCAGCTGCGATTGCCGTTCCATGGTGACTAAAATCTTTCAATTTTGGTTGGTACTTAATAGGTCTTTTGCAACATTTGCTAAAGCGTAATGTTCATTAAATCCTGTCTGTTTTGCAAATGTAAAATAACAGAATCTAATGTCAATTCATTTAAAGTGAAACGAAACACGCAACTGTCTGTTCAAAAATGAGCAAAATATAGATCAACCAGCTGTCAGGGGCCATGGAAACACACCGTGCCTGGTGTTACGACTCACTTTCACACATTTCTGGCACGTGTGTGTATTTGAGACTCTCACTGATTACAGAAATGAATATATCTGTGTGTGGAAGCCAGTTTTTTCTTTACCTAGGAGCAAGCGGACTGCATAAGACGTGTTTCACGTTGCCACAGCAACCCCGAGTGAATGGATTCACTCCTCCTCGGAACTTTCCTGTCACCTGAGAACAGAGAGAGAGAGAGAGAGGAATCCTACTTACTGCAAACTGAAGCGAGAGAGTGGAAAACAACTGTCCTTGACCGACAGAACCGTGATGTGCGATGACAATACCAGGTTTTGTAACAGATGTCGTGCACAAACAACAGAAGGCAATCAAGTTGGAAAGACATCAAGGTGATTCTGAGTGGGTGTGCAACATGTGACCACAATTCTGCCTCTACAAGTGCGCATGTTGTTACACAAACCAGATTAACATTTTAAGTGCTGTGTAATTTGGTTCACCTGTTCGTTTGTGGTCCGTCCTCTGGCTACGAGAACCGTGTGGAACACAGTGAGGCCCATAACAGGGATGAAGAACAGGCCAGTCACACACATAACCACAAGACTGGACAGCAGGAGAGTAAAGCGAACCATGTGTTTTTCTGCCTTGCGAAGAGAAACTGCTGCACGAAGCTCAGCCAAGCCAAAAATCTTTTTAGATTTTTAAACAAGCTAAGTAGAGCGAATTTTTGAGCCAAGGAGATCTCACTGGGGCGTGGCACCCTGCTTAAAGGGGTCATAGGATGCTACATGCACTTTTACAAGTTGTTTGAACTGAAATGTGTGTTGGCAGTGTGTGTACACAACCACCCTATAATGATAAAAATCCACCCAGTGTTTTTTTTAATCTGGTTAAATGTTTTCCCCTTTCTCAAATCGAGCCGATCTCAGATGCCTGTCTGTGTGATGTCACACACGTGTGTGACTGATGAGCTGTCATCAGTCCGCCATTGTTTCACCACCGGAGCAGATGTAGACAAGAATGACTCCTAAGCGATTGAGGTGTTCTGTTGTTGGATGTAATAATGAACATAGCAGTCGTCATTTACTCTTGACATCTGAGCCGCTGAAGACGCAGTGGATTATGTTTGTTTCTGAAGGGAATGCGCCCCCGATCTACATAAATGCATCTATATTCACGCAAATCATTCATGATCCAGCCTCATCTACAGAAGAAGGGAGTATACTGGTTTGTTATGAATCTTTGCAAATCGCCTTTCCTAATAATGCGGCTAAAGTAAACAGTCTCTCTTAGAGCAGCTCGGAAGAGAGGGGCGGGTCAGCAGAGCTCATTAAAATTGAAAGGAAAATGCTACAAAAACGGCTTAATCTGAAAAGAGCTGTTTTTGACAGGTTAAAAAAGGTGTTTTTTACACTACCATTGAGAAATTTTAACCAAACTATGTGACAGACTTTTCATTAAGACCCTAAAGAATCATATCAACTTGTGGAAAATGGGCATCCTATGACCACTTTAAGTAAATCTGAAAATGAAAACTAAAAATAAATAAAAATAAAAGCTAATTAAAAAAATTATAAACACTGTCTTCAGCTCAAATTATACTTAAAAACAACAACAACAAAAAAAAATAGTTAGGCTGAACCTTCTGAAGAACTAAAATGTATTATTTCATTGTTGTGAGATGTTTTCCCTGCATTGATTTGTTATCGAAAAGTATTTATGTGAAATAGAAATCATCTGTAACATAAATGTCATTTTTGATCAATTTAATGCATGCTTGCTCAATAAAATTACCCATTTCTTTAAAAAAAGAATCTTACTTCTGAACAGTAGTGTATAGCCACACATTCATTAAATACAACTAAATGAGCTTTCATCATAGTTGCTATTTGTTATTCACAACAGGGAATTGCTTCTCATGGAAGGATACGTCACAGTGGTGTGGAGCGCAGTCAGCCTCTCAAGGTGGTGTAAGACGAACAGCAGGCCAAAGGAAAACACGCCCACCATGTGAACACTTAGAGACAGCAGAAACAAGAAGAAGTAACGATAATTCCTCCGGCCAATGCAGTTGTTCACCCATGGGCAGTGGTGGTCAAACTCCTACAGTGAAAAGAAAAGTATGTGTGTGTGAGCGCTGGCATTGTGATGATTTTAAATAACGCAGGAATGTTGGTCTGTGTGTTTGTATGCGTCTCACCTCCACACAGTTGTCACACACGCTGCAGTGTGAGCAGCGAGGAGGTCTGTAGAAGTGGCACGTGGCACACCACTTCATCCGCACCTGAATTCCCTTTATCTCCACGTTTTTATAAAGCGGAGCTCGGAAATCATCGTCTTTGTCTTCATCCTCATCCGCTGGGAAACAGAAATTTCAACATTCACATCAATATTGTGTGCGACTCTCAATTTTCTGAGTATTCTTATCATGGACCTACTGTTGGATCTCCAGTACATCTGAAACAGAGAATGGATTGAGAAACCTAGACTATGACCGGATCATACCTCTGGGAAAGACTCCAGGATCCATAAAGGTGGCCATGCTGAAGTTGGCCAACACAAATAGGAAGACGATGCCATTGTATAGAGGCACAACAGAGGAGATGGCCTTGGTTAACCACGGACACCTGAGAGAGGGTACGAGAGAAACAGAAGAAGGATTATCATCTAGAATGCTAAAGCTCAAAAGACCGGCTCTGAATTAGCCATTTTCAGCCTGTAGTTGTTCAGCCTTTTTTTTTTTTGTCTGAACAACATCCATGTTCATCCCTGCAACATTTTTGCAACAGAGAGATTCATGCAAACCTCAGAAAACTTCTGAACCTTATAGCTGATCACTGACAGAATAGTAAAATCAAATGTGTGCAGTTACTCTAGTGACAGACTGAATAATTAGTCAAACATTAGGAAATTAGGATACATTTGGCTGATAAATGAACAAATCATACAAATGATAAATGCCTGCTTGGCAGATTAACAGAAATATTGATTTACCATTGGGTCAGTAAAAAAAAAAAATTACATTGTATACGTTTTGTTATTAAAATAAAATGTTGTTTTTGCAAAAATAAATGAAACTAAATCATTATATAAATATAAAATGTTAGGTTTTTTCCAATTAGTATAATTACTTAATTATTATTGGGTTCTTGTATTTGTGCAAACATATTTATTGTTTAATAATAAAATAGAAGGATAATTTACTTTTTCTATTATATATACTTATGTTGTTGCAGTTGTATTGAATTATTACTAATTATTATAAAAATTTATTATGTATATGTACTGCATTCTGTTAAATTATTGCATATCATAAACACATACAGGAGATACGTTATTGGTAATTAAACAACCTATAGGGCTACTGACGACCACTTCTTCACACTGATTGTTCAATCAAAGCAAATGTGTGGCAAATGTTTACTGGTTATGCTTTTTGGTTGGGAAATGTCTACCAAATTGCCATTAGTATGCTGTCTACAGTGAACAGCGATAGGATGTGATGGAACTCACTACTTGACTCGCTTTGTCTCAAACAGAGCTGAGTGCTGTATGAGGGACCGTTGCGCGGTCACAAAAATTGGGCCTGCACGCAGATGGTGTGAGATCACATGCGCAAACATGGTGATCTTTTTGCAGACCTCGGCGAATGGATATGGGATAGTCTATCGGACCAACCCTTAATGCTTATGCAGGAAGATCTACCAGTGCCCAATCCAGATAGCGTCCTACCATAGTCTCTCATAAAACCCTAGAATAGGCTCGGCCTAAGTTTATAAGCCAAGCATCTCAGTATATATATATAAATTATATATAGTCTTCTAAATTGAACCCCTATTGTAGAGTCTATTACATTTCTTGTAGTCTTGTAGAACAGGATTTTTTCTGGCCAGGAAGACTCCATTTGATCGACATCTAAAGTGACCAAGCACATTTATTTTGGTTTCTACATGTCATTTAGAGGTAGATCAATTTATAATGCATTCATTGTATGACCACTATGCAACTATTCAAAGAACGTTTCAGCAGTATTTGTGAATGGCCGAGATTACATTTCTGCATATTGATGCAACAAGCCACTCAAGGCAATGCTTTACAGTGATTTGACCAGATTCATTTGATACAGACAGCACTGTTCAACAAATAAGCACATGTAATTATAGTGCCAATTAGAATATTGGAAATATTGTTTAAGTAATACAGTCCATTAGCCTAACTGCAGACATTTATAGTTGCCAAGCAACTGTTATCATGGCTATTCCACAGCAGCTTCGAACACACCTCATCCAATCAGATTTTAAAGCTAGAATGATCCCTAACTCTCTAACCCCTCCTGCTACCTCTATTCTCTCTCTCTGCAGGCAGTAGATCATGCTACTATTCTGTCGAACCCTGAGGGAAAAGCACTAACTCATAGTCCGTCTGCTCTGCACTGGAGGAATGCCAGGCTCCTTGGATAGGTGAAGGCTGTCACCTTTATCTCACTGATGTGATTCGATACATACATTCCATTCAGTTTTCTATTCAGTTCGTTGTTTTCTTCATTTTGATCAGAGACCTAACAATGGCAGTCCTGAGAATACAAAGTAGTAATGAAGTGGAAGGTGAGAATGATAAAGAGGCCAGATTCACCCCCCTCAGACACAACAGAGCAAAACTGTTGGAATAACTACTCCTTCATGTATAATCCAATCACAAACTGACGACCTCAGAATCAATCCACGCTGTGGGCAAAGAAATAAATGCCAGTTTTATCAGCCACATAAACATCTCCTTGGGGGTAAACAAGAACGTCAGGGAAATTATGGAATAAATAAACTGCCTGTGAAATGCAATAACTCTTGATCAGTAAGTGTCTTGCTCTATGTGAGACAGACAGTGGGCTGCATTCATGAAGTCCAGCACGGCTTAAAATGCCCTTCATCTGAATGACAGTTCAGAGATTTTTATTAGGTGAAGGTGGTTACATTATTTCTTAGTTTGCACATCAACATCTAAGAACAGACTTCAAGGCTGCTCGCCACAAATAGACACATTTTAACAGGAGAATAAGATAATGTTCCTGAGCAGCAAATCAGTGATATTAGATGAATTTCTGAAGGATCATGTGACATTGACGACTGGAGTAATGATGCTGAAAATTCAGCTTTGCCATTAAAAGGCATAAATGACATTTTAAAATGCATTAAAACAGAAAAGTTATTTATAAAGTTAAATTCCAATTATATAATTATAAACAATTTCAAGTCTCTTAATTCATCTCCTTTGAATGAATCACCATCACAACAAAAGCACCAAAGCACCTCTTTTATAGCAAATTATTGCATGGCTCTCTGGAATACTTGTTTCTGATTGGTCAGCCATTCCAAGGTGTGATATGTAAGGAATAAGGTACCTGAGGCCGTGCTTTATTGTAAATAAGTCACAGCTGAAGGGTGTTGTTAGGCACGGCGTGAAGCGGAGAGCCTGCAATCCTTTCAGTCGTGCCTTATTCACAATACAGCACACCCTGAGTATCTTATTGCTTTTATAAAACAGTTACCCCACAATGAAAAATAATCCTACAATGTATTTATTGATGTTACTTTTTAAAAAAAAACGTTCATAGTTCGGGAAGAAGGAGGCGGGAACCGGCGAACGTTTAAATACTTTAATAATCAAACAAACACAAAATGAAAGTAAAGTGGCAGCCCCTCGCGGATGACTGCCGCACACAAAACACAAAATAAAGTCCAGGCCTGGTCCTCTCTCGTCCAACACTGTCGTCACTCCTCCTTTTTATCCTTCCAAGGGTCCTCCGTGAGACTCGAGACCGGTGAGTGGCGCAGGTGTCGCGCATTAGCATTTCCTCCATCGGCCTCGCTCCGTTCCCACGGCTCTCGGCCCCGCCCCTCTCATCACAAAATTCATTAAATGCTATCCTTCCGCTAAAACAAATAGTTCCTGACAATGACATTAACTGTCAAGAGAATGTTCCAATGTAACAAGCCTAAAAGCATATGTCAAATGAGTGAAAGTAAATGTAAACTCTTCTGGGGAACCCTTTCAGATTTAGTAAACAATTTCTATGCACCTTGTTTTGCGGAAAGGGGAATTTTCATACTAAAGCCCTCTACAAAGTGTTGCACACTATGTTGGAGGCCCATTCTCATATATTGGCAAGAAAAGCTTCTGAGTCTCTCATTGGACATGAACCTAGCAACAAGTCAACAAATTCATCAATCTGCTCTATGAACATAACTGTGGGGAGTCAAAATGTTACAGTATGCATTTAAACAACATAGCTAAAAACACTTTCATGAAACAATCTGTGCTTAATTTCTTAAATCTACTGTTCTACATTTAATTGGCCGCCCCTTCCAAGGATTAAACCAGCAAACCTTGTGTAAGAAGGCTGTATCCTAAATCATGCATTTACACACTCCCCTCTCTTGCATACATGAGCCCCTTATTTCAGTGGAAATTACACAGGGATTTTAACAACCCAAGGGCTGTGCTGGAGGGGTGTATATTAGGTTTAATTTAGGCCATTCCTTGCAGTGTGTCTAACGCCTAGCTGCTACAAACATTAGCATATCTGTGCCAGAAGCAGAAACTCTAAGGAGCCATCTATCCATGTGGATTATAATATGCCAACGAGATCAATATAGATAAAGGGAACAACCCTGTCAACAACAGCTTTAGGGAGCACAAAGCTATTAAACCGGTGCTAGTTAATTCATATCTCTGACTGTGAGATAAACATTCAAAATACATTCAAAAATGCTAAAAAAACATGCAGAAAAAGAGACAGACAGATGTCGCAACCCCAACAGCTCTAGTAATTTAATAGATGCAGCAATAATTAGAATATAGATCAAATAAATGATAAAAAATAAATAAATACATCTAGCAGAGAAGCTACTTATTGGTGGCGCCTGATATGTACAAACTTACAGTTGTAAAATAAACAAAACAAAACAAAACAAGCTAGAAACTGTGCAGGAAAAAAAGAGAGAGATATAGACATCACAGGCCCAACAAATAAATGTTTTTTAATAATTAAATAATAGTTAATATTAAATAAATAAATCTCAGCAATAGCTATGTATAGTGGTGCTTGGAGAAGACAATTACACAATACTATGCTCAGAGTTACTTCATGGCTGTCAAAAAGAAAGAAAGAAAGAAAGAAAGAAAAGAAAACATCTGGTAATTTAATAAATGGAGCCATAATCTGGAAATTTTTAACTAAAAATAATGAATGAATGACGAATTAATAATTAAATTAAATATCTAGCGAGCGAATCTGTTTATTAGTGGTGTTTATAAAGATATTATTAAAAAATGAATAGTTGCATACTTAATCGTAATTGTCTAGATGTATTACACACTAATAACACTTTTTTGCTGGGATCGACAGCAAGTCATCCCCCCCCCCCTTTCCCCCCAGCTGTGTTGGCATCATTTGATATGCAGCTAACACACCCTCCATATGCACATCACTGGGATATAAATGTATTTTCAGTGATGAAGGAATTCCAATTTGACTAGACACATAAACATATTAAGGATGCATAGAGGAAAACGTGCCACCGATCTATCCAGAGTGTTTCTGTACTGAAAATGGAACATTAATGGCTTGGTATATGTTTGTGGGAATTTTTGTCCTCACATTACGCAGGTGCCATACTTTCGCTGCAGGAGATAACGTAGTCTTCACAGTGATCAACATCTCTCTCGGTTTATGGTCTATGGTGTAATGCAGGGCTGTGCAAACTCGGTCCTGGAGGGCCGGTGCCCTGCAGAGTTTAGTTCCAGCTTGCCTCCAACACTCTGCCTGGAAGTTTCTAGTATGCCAAGTAAGACCTTGATTAGCTGCTTCAGGTGTGTTTGATTAGGGTTGGAGCTAAACTCTGCAGGACACCGGCCCTCCAGGACAGAGTTTGGGCACCCCTGGTTTAAAGGATCAGTTCACCCAAAAATGAAAATTTGCTGAAAATGAACTCACCCTCAGGCCATCTAAGATGAACAAGATGCAGTGAGAAACGCAAACACAGATCAATCCCATATTAACCTACCTATCTCCCCTACACATTTTAAGATTAAAGCATCAGTCAAAACACACCCGAAGGGAGAAATGCTCCCACAGATACAGCCGCAATGCAGTGAACACAAGTCAAAACTTACAGGAGAACTATTCCCAGAATTATCTCATCAGTCTAAAAAACTACAAGCACAATACCACATGGTACTCGATGGGCATTATTGGATGTGATCCACATCAAAGAGATTATCTTCACAGCTAGCCCGTTAAACAATTTAATAATGAGAGTGAATGCACCATAAATAAGGTCACAAAGCCCCGCCGGTCTATTAATCACGCTCTGAAAGGACAATAGAAGAGATGACATCCCGCTCTTTCCTCGTATAGATCTGCTTAAAACAGTACAATACCCCCAACAACAGCAGCTTAAACTGGTCTGAGCTAAACAGAGGGCTGAACTTGAACACTAAGCGATCTAGAGCTAGATAAATACGACCGGGTCAGATTTAGCCATGAGGGAATCTGTCCCCAAACATCTTCACCACTGTTCGCAGAAGCCTCTGTAAATATCCTTGTAGACTCAAAGCAAGTTTATACACATCCACAGGTGTGCCGCTCACACACACACACACACACACACACACACACATACACTGCTACATTTAAGTTCTGTCCTGACAGTGCATATCTGAGTGGCAGTTGTTGGCTAACCTCACACACATTCCTTACCACGTGTATTTTAAGGCCAGACTGCAGCTGCTGTGGTTACATGCGTGGCAAATATCGGACAGCCAAAACCAGGCCGAACATCGAGAGCAGGGCAGATTCATGTAGAAACTAGGAACTACAGATTATAGTGTTTGATCATTTTCTCTTCTAAGTCTTGCAAATTTAATTGGTGTCAGTTCTGATTTAAGCATCCCACTAAAAAATAAAAAAAAACTACATTCAAATGATAAAAGACTATATTATCCTTAATAAATGTCCTGGGTCTTCATCAGGGTAGATTATGAAATGTTTAATAAGAAATGTTTAATAAGCATGAAACCAGCACATTAAAATTATTTTTAAAGGATCAACTGACACTAGACACAATTCAGCTAAAGATATTCAGCTTTGTCATCACAGGAATAAATTACATTTTAGAAATTATAAATATATTAAAATAGAAAATTGTTATTTAAAATTGTAATAGTATTTCACAATATTACAATTTTTACTGTATTTTTAATCAAATAAATGCAGCCTTGGTGAACACAAAGAGACTTCTTTAAAAAGCATTAAAAAAATGTAGTGAATGGTAGTGTAGGAAATGTTAAAGCATGAACTGCTTTATAGCAAAACATTTAAGTAAATGATTCAGTCCCTCCCTCATAACACACAAAATAGACTCTCATACTCACACCACCTACTGGCACAATGGTGTAAATGCTAGAAATGGTCACTTAAGAAATCTGAATAAATCTCTCTGACGCACTGATTCAAAAGATTTTAGTAGTCAGCACTTCAAAATCCTCAGCATGCACACATGACACACCAGAGATAAGAATAAAACCCCATCCATTCTTCTGACACCTAGGCATTTAGATGGGCTTGGAGAATGACCCAGATGGAGTAGCTGCCAAGTACTGGGACTTAATACCTCCTTTCTCTTTGACTTTAAGAGACACTCGATTTAATTGTGTGTTCTCTACTAAAACTACACACATTTGCACACTAACACGAATATGTAGATACACACATGCATCTATCTTCAAACATATCGGTGAATAGTTACAAGTAGTTGGAAAACAGTCCTCAACCATTTTCTAGCCACTTCCTGAACGGAAGTCCAGACAGAATGAGCCTAAGTGAGAGAGGGGAAAAATCTGAACCGTCAAGCATTGTTTACTCAACTGCGGTTAAGTGTCAGATTCAATGCAGCTGAGTGTTTGTTATAAGATAAGGTCTAGGAGACAAATACCAGCATTTCTATAAACCTGTTCAACAGAATGAAAGAGGTCAAAAGTCACTGATCTAAAAACTGATGTGTGTCCACCACATTTTGCATAACAAACACTATATAGACATTATACTTTAGTGCTCATTTGGTATATATATATAGTTAATATAAATATAATAGTGTGGGGGGTGTGGGGTGTGATACCCACACACTATGGTGTTATATACTAATTTTTAACCCTTTCTTTCATTGGGATGCTATGAAAGTTGCATTCCTATACTACATGAGCGCCATAGCTTAATGTGTCAAGAGTGTGCTAACCACTATGCCACAGCTCTGACATTAAATACAGACAGTTTGGCTCTGTTCTCATAGTGTTTTTGATTAGTGCATGAGTAGGTCTGTTCCTGGATCATTTCCCGCCGAGTTACACAATCACGTTTTGGTCTAGCAGAACTTCTCCTTTCCCTCTGATTCACTGCTTTCTCAACATAGCTTCACGCATATTAAAAACACATTAGGCCCGATCTACACACACTATGCCAGCACACAAGCACATATAGTGGGAACAGAATCATTGCGAGCATGTAGAGCGCAGGAGACTGATTTACTATCATGTTTGACATGGGACGTTTCGCTGCGGTGGAAAACAGCAAGATATCGCGACACTCGCTGTGGTAAACTGCATCTGGAACACAAATGTGGCAGAACAGTACATGCTTTGATAAATATGGCTGTAACGTCGACTATACTATCTTCACATAGGAACAAAAATGTGCACAAATGCACTATGAATTAAAGAAGATTGCAATGTTAAGACACACTCATGGTGACAGCTTGGTAATATTACCTTCCTTCCTGTCTGTCTGCTCAGACTGATCACACGCAAACAAGCTCCTAAATTAAATGAGACAATCCAGTTGGATGTTTCTGTATGTAATAAAAAAGACTGCAGAAAGATATTGCCTGTCATGGCCTGCATCATCAAAGCAGAGGGGGTGAGGGAGGGAGAGAGACCATCAGAACAATGAGGAGCTTTCACAGGCTGAGGGCTGCAAAGAGACACAATAACTCCCTTTAGCAATCAGAACTCACAACAGACAATCTATCTATCATGAACTACAGAGGGAGGGAGGAAGAGGGGGAGAGAGAGAGATTGTTTATGTCTGTGAATATGATTATGAAGCAAAAGAAAATGCAGTAAGTTGTATGATTGGTTCTGCTCCAACAGATCAGAACTACCTGCTTAAAACTACGAACACAAAATAAAAAAAATAAAAAAAACTTCGAACTTGATCTGACTTGATTGCTTAATTGTAGAAAGGAAACACTAGACAATATAGAATGACAGAATAATAGAACAAGAGATAGATGTATACATATTCAAATAATTAGACTCAATGTGCTGGCCATGTGCTCGGATTGAAACTCAGTGTCAGATTTAACATAGGGTAAATTGTGTTTTAAAAGACTGGTGGCCTGGTTCCTTATTAAACTGATTATTACTGTGTGTGTGTGTGTGTGTGTGTGTGTGTGTGTGTGTGTGTCTGAACTAATATGGCGACTTCTGCTGAATTTTCATGTAAATTATGTGCATGATGTTATTTTTCAAAAGTACTAGTCATTTAGTTGTGTATAAAACTTTTCTAAGAGAACAATTGTGTGCACCTGTAATGAAAGGCTAAGGTGTTGCTGAAAATCTGCAGTATGATACAATCTCTTTTTCTAACTTTATGACAGTCTACGTCTTGCATCAACAGTCTAGAAATGCATCTAAAATTCTCAAATAAGCACATATTGCAAAACTAATCAAGGCTGAAGGACAATGAGCCCCGAGTAGGCATTCCAACTATACTGTAAGTTGGAATGCCTACTCAGGGCTCACTGTCTTTAATGCGTGGCACAAATTAAAGTTAAATTAAGTCAGAAAAAAACAGCTCACCACATGTGCCTGTTCAGACACACATGGTTCTCAAGTCAAGTGTGCCAAATAAAGTGCCAAATAAACTGGCATTTCAGTGTGCTACAACAAATGTGTGAAACTCAGAGCATCCAAAATAGAAGATAGCATTACTCAAACTGGCATTAGATTTCAAGAACGAATCAGGACTGTATCAATGGCCATACCCAAACATTTAAACACATGCTCATCATCTGGCGTGAGTAATTGGCCACATTCACTTTATGAAGCTTTTTAATGTTCAACAATACCTCCCCCATATGTGCGTTCTCGTTTTATACTATGGGGACATCCAGCCTCTATCTCTCTTTCAGCACATCTTTATCTTCTAACCCCCATACTGTTTCAACACCAAGCAGAACCTACAGTAAACACACACACACACACACACACACACACACACACACACACACACACACACCCCCTTATGCCCAGAATAACCCTTTGTTTCCTGTTAATCTCTGCTGAACAGGTGCTGCTATTTACAGCACACAAATCCATTCACTCCAACAGAGGAATGAGGGACAGTGAGACAGACATGGTGAATGAGATGAACAAAGCAGTAGATGGAAAGTCTTATAACAAAGATAAAAAGAAATCTCTATATCCAGCGTTCTCATCTCTCCAGCCTCCTTGGCAATAATCTGTGTACAGCAAACAGAACCGAATAAAGCAGAAAGTGTCAAATAAAAAAAGAAAAGTCGTCAGTAAATGTAATAATTTGTTGTTAACTAGAAAAGCTAAATTTGTCAAAGCAAACTTTAAAAGTGAATGTTTTGAGAAACGTTTAAAGCTAGGTCTTATAGACCAATTGAGATTGAGAGATAGTCGGAACTATAGACAGATAGAGTGATAGAATGATAGATGCATAGAATGATAGAACAACAGACGTATGATGATAGATGGATGAAATGTTAAACGAAAAAACAACAGACAGATAGACCGAACAACATAGATAGAACAATAGATAGACAGGTAGAACAATAAAAATAAGACAGAATGATAGAAATACAGATAGAACAACAGAGAGACAGAGAACGATAGACAGATGGGGTGATAGATAGAATGATACAAAGATAAAATGACAGACAGAACACCAGAAAGATAAAATGACAGACAAAACGCTTGAACAATACATAGCACAGACAGAGAACAGAAATCATATATGAATATACGCAACAAGTGCAACTAATAAGAGATGAATGATGTTTTTCTTTAGCTGAGAATGTTCTTTAGCTGGGTAAAACTGCATGACCACAGCA
This sequence comes from Sinocyclocheilus anophthalmus, assembly GCA_018155175.1. Lineage (NCBI taxonomy): Eukaryota > Metazoa > Chordata > Actinopteri > Cypriniformes > Cyprinidae > Sinocyclocheilus > Sinocyclocheilus anophthalmus. The sequence continues at coordinate 79,610 of JADLZN010006679.1, read as the reverse complement.
GTCAATTTTACACAGGAGATCTTACAAGCACTAAAGGCTATTATATTCAACAATCCAGAAATCCTTGACCTGAATGACTCAGAGAGTGTGAATATTATGCAAGACAGATAATCTTAATGCGTGGTCAAGTCAAGTCAAGTCACCTTTATTTATATAGCGCTTTATACAATACTGAATGTGTCAAAGCAGCTTTACAGTGTCAAACAGGAAAAAAGTTTGTCAATAATGCAAGAGGACAATAACAAAGAGTCATTTTTCCAGTTAAAGTCAGTTCATTGATGATTCAGTGATGTCATCATCCAGTTCAGCTCTCTTCCAATAGTGTCTGTGCAGTCAGTCAGTCAAGTGTCCCCCAACTAAGCAAGCCAAAGGTGACAGTGGCAAGGAACCAAAACTCCATCGGTGACAGAAATGGAGAAAAATCCTTGGGAGAAACCAGGCTCAGCCGAGGGGCCAGTTCTCCTCTGGCCTGACGAAACAAGCATGCCGTGGTTTAATTCCAGGCTGCAACACATGTCAGATTGTGCAGAGGACTTGTCTGGTTCCCATGGTCTTGTGCCGATGTGCGCAAGGTGATGAGTGTATTCGAGTGCATTTTCTCTGGGCGCTCTATCATACAGGAAGATCGATGATGGCGCGCAGAGGGCAGTTATTTGTAATGTGAACATAATAACTGAATGAAAAACTAGATTTTGCATTTTATGAAGGAAAAGTACTACTTGCTCTTGCAAATCTCGCCATGTGTTGTAGGAGTTTGACAGCGTGTTGCTAAATTCTGACTGAGAGCTTTTTATTGTGTTGCTAGGTGGTTGGATGATTGTTTCCTATCAAAAAGCCTAATATGTAACCCCAAGTATGAGCAATAATTATAAATAGGCCACATACATATGTAAATATCTGCCAGAACATGCTCAGAAATATTCCTTTGCAAACATATTAATAATAATATTTAATCAAAAGAACATCCAAGACACAGGAAGTTTCCTTTGAAGTTTTGGTTTTAATTTGCATCTAAATCAATGCTGCCAGGATATGATTTTGCATGACAAACCCATATACTCAATAAACAAAGCATGAATGTGTGAGGTGTCCTATCAATGCATAACAAAGGCATAAATGTGACCCTGGACTACAAAACCAGTCATAAGGGTCAATTTTTCGAAACTGAGATTTATACATCATATGAAAGCTGAATAAATAAGTTTTCCATTGATGTATGGTTTGTTATGACAATATTTGGTCGAGATATAACTATTGAAAATCTGGAATCTGAGGGTGCATATATTAATATATTAGGAAATTTACAAAATATCTTCATGGAACATTATCTTTCCTTAATATCCTAATGATTTTTGGCATAAAAGAAAAAACTATAATTTTGACCCATACAATGTATTTTTGGCTATTGCTACAAATATACCCCAGTGACTTAAAGGGGTCATATGATGTTGCTAAAAAGAACATTATTTTCTGTATTTGGTGTAATGAAATGTGTTTATGCGGTTTAAAGTTAAAAAAACACATTATTTTCCACATACTGTACATTATTGTTTCTCCTATATGCAAAAACGCGTACATTTTTACAAAGTTCATCGGTCTGAAAAGCGAGGTGTGCTGTGATTGGCCAGCTATCCAGTGTGTTGTGATTGGCCGATTACCTCAAGCTTGTGACGGAAATGTTATGCCCCTCACATACTGTGATGCCCTGTCCGGCCGGAGCGACGATTCAGAAACATTAAAACCCATTATAAACGAGGCATTTGTTGCATCCAGTGGGGACATAATTACGGATTATAATGACTTATACTGTCTTTTTACATTGGCCGTTTACAAGCCGTTTTACGTAGGCGTGGTTGACTCTTAACTTTTATTAAGAATATCTCTTTGGATTTGAGACTTTAGTCTTTGCAATGTTCTTTATGCACCAAGAGCTTGTAACACTTCAAAGAGAAAGGAAAAATTGAATCATATGACCCTTTTAAGACTGGTTTTGTGGTCCAGGGTCACAAATAGCACAAAAAAACGCCCACAGCAATTAGTGCAGCATGCAGACTGAACACAGGCCTCTTGCAGGGAGAGTGAATAAAACTGAGAAGAGAAGGAACAGATGAGGAATGAACATAATCACCGTCTCTCTAGGACCTAAATTTCCTCTCCATCTATCTAATCTACTCATTAAGAAGTGTCTGAGACATATCCCCATACAAGAATGGAAGGAAATCAGTAATGACCGCTCAGTGGAAATCTCTTCAGTCTCAAGCAGGAACTGCCTTTGTTCCAGCAGGAGATGCTGAAAGACAGGAGAGAGAAAGATAGACTGTTTACTCTGGCACTTCTGAAATAACCTCCTCTCTCTTTAGATGAGGATGATTGACATCTCACCGAAAACAATCACAACAGCTCAGAAATTAGTCAACTCAAGTTAAAGGAATAGCTCACCCGGAAATGAAAGTTTGCTGAAAAGTACTCACCATCAGGCTATTCAAGATGTATATGAATTTGTTTCTTCATCAGAACAGATTTTGATATAATTTAGCATTACATCACTTGCTCACCAAGTGATTCTCTGCAGTGAATGGGTGCTGTCAGATTGAGTCTCTAAACAGCTGAAAAAAATATCACACAGTAATCCACATGACTCCAGTCCATCAATTAACAGCTCAATTCTGAAAATCAAGTCTTCTATTAGATAGTTTCTCAATAAAAACATTTGTCTCATCTAAATCAGGAGATAAATATGCACATATCAAGCACCGTGCAAGCAAAAACAGTCTACTGGATGAAGCATTAATATGGATTATAGACTCATATTTAAGCTAGAAGCAATGTTTTAAAGTTAAAACGACTGAATGATGGATTTCTTTCTTACAAACACACAGCTTTTTGCTTCTCAAGACATTAATTGATGGAGTCATGTGGATTATTGTGATATTTTTATCAGCTTTTTGGACTCTCATTCTGACGGCACCCATTCACTGCAGAGGATCCACTGGTGAGCAAGTGATGTAATGCTAAATTTCTCAAAATATTTGATTAGAAACAAACTCATCCACATCTAGATCCTGAGGGTGAGCAAATTTTCAGCAAATGTTCATTTTGGGTGAACTACTTTAAGTCAAGGAGAACTGAGCACAATAAACTCAAAGACGACAGTCTGACATTTATTGAAATATGTATAAATAAAATCACCTTCATCTTTCCAGAAACTGTACTCTCATATATAACTGCCTCTGGTCCCACAGTAGGCACTGCAAAATCTCCCATAATTGCTCCTTTCCAGTGGCCTCGATACAATTTGTCTTAATTCTGACATTCTGTAATGTTCTCCACTGCACAAAGATCAGCCTCAGAGCTGTTCAATAAGACATGATGAAAATGAATATGAAAATGAATCTCTGTAAGGGAAGAAATAACTGCAGAAAAAAAATGCCAAGCTTTAGTTTCCCAGCGACAGGTTTTGGGTCAGAGGTCAAATGGCAATAAAACACATTTCTAAATGCCACATGGGAGACATTCTGACACTGTAGTAAAAGGTCTTGCAATTTATTCTGGAGCCGAAATATATTGTAGACACAAATAGCACATTTTAATCACAATTTCAGTCTAATCGTCATTTTATCAGGTGAGCAATATGAGAGAAACTGCTAGAGCTGTATTGAAAATCACTAATCACTGCTGTGCTTTCCCTTAACAAATGATAATATATTAGCATAATTAAGAGCCAAATTTAGTAAAGCCGAGGGATGAGATACAATCTCAGGAATAAAAACACTCTTTTGATGTATTAATACCTCAGACGTGCTCTCCTCATGGGTTTGTTTCAGTTCAACAGTTCTGAAGGTGCTTTAGTTAAAAGTAAATCTTAAGTCTCTTAGACATGAGCAAGCAATTTTTCTCCACAAGTAACAGTATGCAAAAACCAATCTATTAAAATGGGCTTATTAAATGATTTTGTAACATCTAACTTTTCCCCTCAAGGTCATTTATAATAACCGTCATAAATTAGTTTGCTGCTGTGACTTTAAACATTTTGTATATAAATTATCTCGTTTTTGAATAACGTACAATGTATTGACATAGTTCAAGCTGGGAGCTGAATAAACAAAATATCCAAAACTAAACAATCTCTAATTAATGAGCTGGTGGTTGTTAACAACTAGTTGATAGGTTAACATGAGGAGTCATACTGTTCAAAAGTTTGGGGTCGGTAAAAAAAAAAAAATGCTACTATTACTATGCAAATATGTTTTAATTTAATCGAGTTTGTGACATAACACCCCTGACAATCTGCATCAAGTTATTCAACAATTCTTGCCCCCTTTAAAAAGCTGCACAATCCACATTCATAAAAAATAATCTAAACAAAAAATTGTTTTAATGCAAATTGTTTTCACCTGATTTAAAAAATAAAAATTCATAAAATAATAACTGTATTTATAAATAATAAAATAATACTTCAATTTTAAAATGTAAAACTTCAGGGTTTTGCCTGCAGTACACACACACACACACACACACACACACACACACAAAACACCTTTGTGGAGTGAGCAAAATACCTCACAGCCTCTCAGAGCAAGAGAAACCCCAGCAGAGACAGAGAGTGTTCAAAGCTGCACACAACCTAGACTCAAAGAGAGACAAAGAGGAAAAATTGATACTCTTGAGCACAGTGACATAATGCAAGGGAAAGATGGGAATAAAATGTGAGAGAAAGACGGGAATAAAAACAGGATGATGGAATTGCAGACGTATTCCTCTGAGAGGGACAGGCAGTAGAGAGCATAATATCTTCCCATGAAAAGAGTTAAAGGAGTCAAGGAATCCTGAGATGTGTGTCAAAGAGACGCCTCCCCAAAGATGCACACAAAAATAGGACACCAAATCTGAGCGCATTCTCTCCATTTGGTCGGTAGAAATGTCAGTGAATGCTGAGCTCCAGAGACAGAGAAACAGTAGAGTGACAGTACACAGCCAAATCAGCACAGAATCTGAGGGAGATCGACAGACTGCACTTTTCTGTAGAGCTTTTATAGAAAGTTTCAGGAGTTGAAATCTTCAGTATTCACCTGCTGTAAAACTTTAACAGTCCCCTGATGGAAATTCAGTACTTTCAGTATTCTGCACATTAACCAAAGCACAATGGGAGAAAATGGGGAAAATATTGGTTTATATAAAATTCAGGCTAACACAGATTTCCCCCCCATGGAATTCTGTGGAATGTGTTTAAATAGACTAAACTGTGTCAAATAGCCAACAGTGCAACACTTATTTGGTAGGCATAAATTTGCAGCCACAAACCTCAAAAAAGCATCACAAATTTTGAGCACCACTCATTTACTGTTGCATATTTGTTTTTTAATAGTTGTGGTTAGAGAGTTGGACTTTTAACCCAAAGGTTGTGGGTTCGAGTCTTAGTACCGGCAGGGATTGTAGGGGAGGGGAGTGAATGTAGAGCGTTCTCTTCCACCTTCAATACCACGACTGAAGTGAGACCCTTGAGCAAGGCACCGAATCTCCAACTGCTCCCTGGGCACCGCAGCAATATGGCTGCCCACTGCTCTGTGTGTGTGTTCATGGTGTGTGTGCACTTAGGTTAAATGCAGAGAACAAATTCCAAGTATGGAACACCATACTTGGTATCACATCATGTCACGTCAATAATTTGGCTATCATTCTGCCTTCAGTATCCAATAATCACTTTAAAAAACTGCAAGGATTATCCATTTCCATTAACCCTAAAAAAAAACGCAATGAAGTGCCCAAAATCTAAATCAGGTAAAACACACACACAAAAAAATCAATACAGAAAATTCATCATATTAATACAGTACATTGGTGCCTATTTTTAAGGATTTTATTATTTTATTTTTACAGTGTAGTGTAGTACGTTTACCTACATGGAGCATATTCTACGATATTCTATTAAAAAAATAAATGTTTTTCAAACTCTGTTAGTAACATTTTAAAATATATTAAATATTTAACATAAAATATATAAACATAAAATAGTTCTTTAAAATTGTAATAATAATTCACAATATTACTGTGTTACTGCATTAAAAAAATAATAATAAATTTGCAGCCTTGGTGAGCATAATTTATCAAATTAAATTTGGTGTACATTTCTTGGGGCAGTCGTGGCCTAATGGTTAGAGAGTCGGACTAGTAATCCAAAGGTTGCGGGTTCGAGTCGCGGTACTGGCAGGGATTGTTGGTGGAGGGAGTGAATGAGCAGAGCATGAATGAGCAGTGAATGAGCATCGAACCCCCAACTGCTCCGGGCACTGCAGTATATGGCTGCCCACTGCTCCGGGTGTGTGTTCAGGGTGTGTGTGTGTCAGCTCACTGCTGTGTGTGTGCACTTGGATGGGTTAAATGCAGAGCACAAATTCCAAGTATGGGACACCATACTTGGCTACACGTCACGTCACTTTCACTTTCAAATGCCAAGTTTGAAAGACACAGTGATATGCTTGAAATCAATGTATATGTCAAATTCCTACCTGTACATTACCCTTTAATTCCAACCACACTTTATATATAACACTTTCAATATTCTTCATCATAGCTTTCATCTGAAAAATCTTCCCAATATGCCTGTTCTTACTACATGAGTACATAAGAGTCTCATAAGAGTCTCATTCATACCGAGGAACAGCTGGAGGAGATGATGCAGGGATTTGCTTGGATCGTGGGACTACAGCTCTGAGAACAATCCCTCCTCTGCATGGACACAATGGGAGGCACAGATTACTGCTGCACAATAGAGCTAACATGCATTGTTCATTGAAAATCTGCCAGCCCAATTCCCACACTACATGTGGCCCGATCCAACCGCACTTTGCAAAACACGTCACAAACTGCTGATCATCTAATTTTTTCATCAGAAAAAAAAAGAGGCTTAGTCTTATGACCTCGTTCAAAGTGTTTAAAGGAATGGTTAACCCAAAAATGAAAATGTAAAATGAGTTTATTTCTTTATCAGAACAGGAGAAATTTTATATTTTATCAATTGCTCACCAATGGATCCTCTGCAGTGAATGGGTGCCATCAGAATGAGAGTCCAAACAGCTGATAAAAACATCACAAAAATCGACAAGTAATCCACAGAACTCCAGTCCATCACTTATCGTCTTGTGAAGTGAAAAACTTGACGTTATGTTTTAATTAGCTGCTTGGACTCCCATTCTAACTGCACCCATTCACTGCAGAGGATCCATTGGTGAGCAAGTGATAAAATACGAAATTTCTCCAAATCTGTTCTGATGAAGAAATAAACTCATCTTCCTCTTAGACTCCACTGGTGAACAAGTGATGTAGTGCTAAACAAACAAACTCATCTACATCATGGGTGGCCTGAGGATGAGTACATTTTTAGAAAATGTACATTTTTGGGTGAGTTATTCTTTTAAAGTTCTCTTCTGCACTTTTTCAACAGCAGCTCACGCTGTCATTTTTAAACATTTTTTTTTCCTACAGAAATGAATTTTTTCACTACTGTAGTGACGTCACTGCACATGCAATGTGCAAGGTTGCGCACATATAGCTCTGACCTCTCAGCAGAAATATTTAGTATACACTCAGATGCAGGAACTCCACCCAGAGTCATATAAACAGCATGGTACAGTCTATATGGGCATAACTGGGATACTCATGCTATTGAAACAATGAGACGAGGGTTAAAATCTTGCTCAGTCATTATGCCCTTGAAAAAGACTCTTAACTGACCCTAGCGAGCAGCTGTTCCTGTGTTGTGACTGTGTTCTGTCTCTGTTTGAGCAATGATGGGGAGTATATGCCACATGCTCGTCCAAAAAATTAGTCAATGTAGCATGGGCTGAACATAAATTAATAGGACCTTTTTACTGCTACTCGTGTATGCTGCGATTATGATTAGGGTTGGAGATGTTTTGAAGGCTGACAGAATGCAGCGTGTTAATGAACCTATATTAAAAGAAGAAGAAACACAGCATGCGGATGAATACAGTGATCAGGGTTTAATTAGGGTTTTAAAACGGTTTAATTATCATGTCCAGTAAAATCCAATCCAATGCCAATAGGAGCAATACAGTGGCATTCCGATGAACACATGCACACGATCCAAAGACTGACCAATTTATAATTTAGGCTTTTAGAAATATGAAGTCAGAAAGAGCTTTATTTCCAAGTAGGATTACACACTTAAGGGATTTGTCTTGGCGACAGGAGCTTTCAGTGCAGAAGAAAGTACAGACATGCATAATACAAACATACATGATAGTGCAGAAATAACATCGAATGGAATAACCAGTGCACCTGTGACTGAGCATAATGCCCAACGAGAGACTAGCATCCACTCCTTCCCTTCCTTTAGCGTCTCTTCTTTTAGCAGAGCTAAATGATTGACTGGCGCACTTAGAGATATCTATATTTAGCAACAAGACAGCAGATTGTTCAGCTGAGTGCAGAACATTTAAATTGAAGGAGGCGAGAAGACAGAAAGAGAGGGAAAAACAACGAAAGATAGAGGAACGAAACTAGATAGATAGATAGAAGATAGAACACAGTGATAGATTGATAGAATGATAAAGAAAAGAGAGAAAGAATCATAGAAAGGAAGAAAGAACAATTTAATGATAGAATCAAATAATGACAGATAGAATGATAGAATTATGGATAGAATGATAGAATGATATATAGAACAACAGAACGATAGATAGAACGATAGATAGAACGATAGATAGAACAAACGATAGAACGAACGATAGATAGAACGAACGATAGAACGAAAAACTACTAGAACGAAATTGAAACGATAGGAAGAACGATAGATAGAATGAACGATAGATAGAACGAACGATAGATAGAACTATAGATAGAACGATAGATAGATAGATAGAACGAACGAAAGAACGATAGAACGAACGATAGATAGATAGAACAAACAGAACGTTACATAGAACGAGCGATAAAACGATAGATAGATGGATAGAACGAACAATAGAACGAACGATAGATAGATAGATAGATAGATAGATAGATAGATAGAACGATAGAACGAACAATAGAATGATAGAACGAACGATAGAACAAACGATAGAATAATAGATAGATAGATAGATAATGATAGAATGATAGAACGATAGAAATAACGATAGAAAGAACGATAGATAGAACAATAGAACGAACGATAGAACAATAGATAGATTAAATTAAATTCAAAAATTTTATTTAAAAACAGAGCTCTTCATTTTGACGACAACATGCAAAATATTTTCTCTTAAAAATGTTAACTCGTTGCATTCCATTCCATTAGTTAGGAAAGCATCAGGTGGAGAGCTATGCTGCAAATCAACAATTATTCAACACTGATACAACATATCACAACCTGAAACAGAACTGCTGCTGCTCAGCTCATACACCTCTAATCTAAAATATAACAGACCCATAAAAGAACTATATGACCTCGACATGAAACAATCATGAGATTTACTTTGCAACAGTTCTTTAGAATTCAGATTTCAATGGGAAAATGTCCCTCACTGTGAGCATTCAATCGTTCATTTCATCTCACAACGCTGCATTTCAACACTCTTCTTATCTACAGGCTACCTCAGCTCCCAAAGTAAAGCCTGAACGGCTAACACAAACTCTCTCTATCTCCGTCTCGAAAGGTTTAGCATGAATGGGGCTCTTTTGAGTGAAGCAGCTGTAGCGAATCAGCTCATGGGGAAATTTGAATAATTAACCATAACTAGTTATGATTAACTATTCATATTTTAGATCCGCTGTAGATATTTAGCTGACCAATCAGGGTCAACTGTCTTGTCAATTCTAGAACGTTAATTTCCTGGTTAAAGGAAAAAACTTTCTTACTGTACAATTCTACAAAAACTTGTAGCATAAATCTGCATGATTAATGACTCCGGTTATGAGCAAACAATGACACGTCAAGTGTGATACAAGTAAGGTTTATTAACTACATAAACACTTAAACTGTCTAACATACTAAATAAACACCTAAACTGGTCTAACATACACATACACACACACAGATATAGTTGGTATAGGAAAGGGTTAAAGTTAACTCAGCATAGAAAGAGGCATAAAGAATGGATTTTATGGAACACTTTGCATGTCTATTCAACAGATCAACGCCTTCAAGGATCGTCAGATTCTGAGTTCAAAACACACCTTGTAAAAAGGTGTAATTGATACTTAATGTATCAATTAATAAGACTTAAGTTTGATACTTAGCGAGTCTCGGCTGTCTGAAAGAGATTCCTTATGCAATCTTAAGGTTTCCAGTTGATTTTTGCTGAATTTGGGTCGATGAAAAGAGCCAGTTTGAGTCAGTGTCACTTGATAAATGGAAAGGACTAGGCCGAAGAAAAAGCCTGGCACAAATGCTTTGGTATCCTGAAACGTTTTCTCACATCATCTTAGCTTCGACCGAACCACCGACTGGCGCGGGTACATGGAGTGTCGGCCTTTAAAGTCTGAGAAGATTCACGCCTCTCAGGTTGGGCTTGTCCAATGAGAAAGGCTGACTTCCCAAGCGGGAGGTTGGACATAATGGGGATTTTTATGACTCTTGTCTGTAAGCTGGTTATTTGCATATGTAATCGCTGCGTGGTGAGGCACGAATTAGTAAAGATTATTAGAACACTAATATGTTGCATATGTACCAACATATAATATATACGCTTGTTTCGATCATAAGAAGGCGGATTCATAGATACTAGACATGAAATAGGGGAGGTTATATTAACTAGTGGTCTATCAACACATGCATAAAACAGCATACACTACAAAAGACAATATACAAGAACAGTAAAAACATACACAATGATCTGAAGTATATGCGTGTTCATTCAAAGAAAGGTATTCCTATGAATTAATTAGAGAACAGTCCATTTCTCTGGGCATTGTGTGTCTTTCTCATGAGTAAAATGAGGGAGTTTCTCCCCTACATTCCTTTTAGGCCATAAAACCAGTGATATCATGATTAGTTGTCATGGTGATCAAGGTGGGGGATGGTGTTCAGCCGAAGCCCTGGCATCCAGTCTATTGAATGAGGGGACTGTGACGATTTGTTAATCTAATGAATAATTGATTTGTTAAATCAAATAAAAATTAGTGTGTCAGATTGGTCGAGACGCTACACAGCGTTCCTCCTACAGTGGAAACTATGACAAGCAAGAGCCAGCAGCAGGTAGGAAGCTAAAAGCCAGATAGCCTTCCCTGTGAAAAAAAGGGACAAAAACACCCACAACTCTTTATTCTACCATTTTTTTCTAAATAAGACTTGCGGTAAGAAGACATCGGAGGGGTCAGCGGCTGAAACAATTAGCACTGTTATTATTGGTTGTGATTTAGAGCTGCGAGGGGTTATATTTAGTGTGTTGGGAAATGAGTGCAGAAAAATAAATATCACCTTGACTTTTTGATGCCATTATAACAAACGCAGCAGGGTTGTGAGTGGGTCCTTGTTTAAAGTCGAGTCTAAAGCCATGCAGGTTAATTTATTTAAAAATATATAGACACTTTCTACCTTATATATATCACAGTACACTGTAGAGGCCTGTTTGAGAGGATTGAGTTAAAACCTGAGATTAAGCATCTCTGAATGCTCACCTATAAAGTATGACCAGAAATACACAGAATTGCTGCTCTATAATAGCAGCATCAGTTTTATTAAATAAAAAAGCAGCGATCCATGTGAGAAACATGAAATGGAGATCAAGAGTCAACAGCCACAGCTAATTCTTTTAGCATCACAGAACACCTTCCAGAATTGAACAAACCAAACATTCACATTTGCTGCAGCTCTAAGTCAAAGCAAATAAATAATGTCACATTTGTGCTCATGATCACATTTCAGGACACCAAACTTATAATTATCATAATATAGTATAATTTTAGAAAATAAAATATATTATAATATTAAAATATAACATCTTATTCATTAATGTTCAAAAATGGTAATTAAAACATAAGCAAACTGGCTTATATTTGAAAATTAATTTAAATAATAAAAATTATATAATGAAACAATTATTTATTCATTACTATTAGAAGGTAATTAAAACATGAGCAAACTGACTTGATGTTGCTCAAATAAAAAAAAAAAATTCAAATTTGCAAAATAAATCATAAAAATGAACATTTCACAATAAAAATATCTACGGGACAAACAAAGGTTGCATTTTATGTGCATTTTTGTATGCAACAAATGCACTTATTTTTAAAGATGGAATATTCCTGTCTCAAGAACTGAACACCTTAGACATTCAGAACAAGGTTTTACCAAAAAAAGTGATGCAAAAAATACAAGCCACTTTTAAGACACAAGCTAAAAAAGTTTATTGTTGTAGATTTTAAAGAGGACCAAGTGCTATTTTCATAAATCGATAGGCAGACGAGTGTACATAAAAACACACATAAAAATTCTCCCTCACTTCCATTAAAGTCTAATGTGTGCTGTTCTCAGAGCCGAGCACTATTAAGGCACTACACCCAGTTTTATATTTAAGTTTTGTGAATCATGCCTTCCCATGGGACCACTCTCCCTATGCGAACAAAATCGGTCCATTTTTGGGAATGACAAGCAGTGGAGTACAGAAAAAGCTGCATGCCATTCAAATATATTAAAAGCCTTCATAATACATTAGCTAGTCTATACTATTCATACCATAAATTGTCCTTGCAATGGATTGTATTGCTGGAGAATTTAACATAACAGTATGTAAAGTTTTCATATTTGCATTTTGTCATCCAAATGGATTCGACATAAACTGTAACTTCATGTTATGACAGATAACATACAGAGAATTTAGCACGCTTCATATTTCATACTGGGCTCTGGGCCTACCATTTTCATTCTTTGCTTTCTGTCTTTACTCACTCACAGATTACTTACTGTCTCTCACTGTGGTTTACTTCAAAGGAAATAAAGGCACAAGTCTTAACACAATTAATCATCAACTCAACAAATTAAGTGACTTTGGAATCTTAGATTGAGTTTCTTAAATGCTGTATTTATGTCATGATTGCTCTGTGAAGGTTGAGCATGCATAAGTCACTTGGCTTTGTTTACACAGAGCACTTGTGTTTAGTTAACACACGATAAGGGTCACAAATGACTTTGAGAACTGCCCAGAGGTATTTTACATGACTGCTCAGTTGAAACATGAGTATCAACGTGCTCTGCTTGATGTCAAAAAACATTTGGCTGTGTTCGTAAGGGAATACTAGCATACATGCTTACTATGTGATCTCCACTAAAGAAAAAAATGTATGTGAAAAGTATGTGAAATAGTCTGAAATAGTCTAAACATTTCAACAGTATGATGATCTCATTAGATTCATTGATAATTTAGCAGGTGGTGACCATTATCGCAGTAATAAAAGCGGTTATTTTGTTTTGTTTTAAAATTTAATTGTGTAAAAAATATGTAATCAAATAATCACATGCAGTTCTTAAAGTCAAGAAAAGGATTGCAAATAAATAAATAAATAAATAAAATTGTTGGTTGTGTTATTTAACCATGGCTTCTGTACACATATCTATATATTATATATTATGACTTGACATTTTTATTTGAACCCATTAAATATTTAAATATAATAAATAATGTTTTCCTTTATTTCTATTGAATATTATTTATTTATGTAATTACATTTTTCATTCTTTCATTTATCACGGTAGTCTGTAAAGTCAAGAAAAGGATCTGAACATTTATTTAAACAATTATATATATATAAGTATATATGAGTACACCCCTCACATTTTTGTAAATATTTTATTATATCTTTTCATGTGACAACACTGAAGAAATGACACTTTGCTACAATGTAAAGTAGTGAGTGTACAGCTTGTATAACAGTGTAAATGTGTTGTCCCCTCAAAATAACTCAACACACGGCCATTAATGTCTAAACCGCTGGCCACAAAAGTGAGTACAACCCTAAGTGAAAATGTCCAAATTGGGCCCAAAGTGTCAATTTTTTGTGCGGCCACCATTATTTTCCAGAACTGCCTTAACCCTCTTGGGCATGGAGTTCACCAGAGCTTCACAGGTTGCCACTGGAGTCCTCTTCCACTCCTCCATGACGACATCACTGAGCTGGTGGATGTTAGAGACCTTGCGCTCCTCCACAGATGCTCAATAGGGTTTAGGTCTGGAGACATGCTTGGCCAATCCATCACCTTTACCCTCAGCTTCTTTAGCAAGGCAGTGGTCGTCTTGGAGGTGTGTTTGGGGTCGTTATCATGTTGGAATACTGCCCTGCGGCCCAGTTTCCGAAGGGGAGGGGATCATGCTCTGCTTCATGGTTCCCTCAATGAACTGTAGCTCCCAAGTGCCGGCAGCACTCATGCAGCCCCGGACCACACCAGGCTTGACTGTAGGCAAGAGACCCACTTGGCTTTTGTACCCTCACCTTTTCCGGGGGGAGGCCCCCTCTATGACACCATCTGAACAACCAAAAAAGTTTCTCTTGGTCTCATCACCACATGACATGGTATTCAGTAATCCATGTCCTTAGTCTGCTTGTCTTCACCAAACTGTTTGCGGGCTTTCTTGTGCATCATCCTTTAAAAGGCTTCCTGCTTTCTGTCTGGCGACAGCCATGCAGACAAATAGAATTTGATCGACTGAGCACTGCAGCTTGACCCCCCACCCCTCTCAACCTCTGCGCAAGTTGGCATCACTCATGAACGTCATTTCCCACCACAACTCTGGATAACTGTAGCACGTGCACTCAACTTCTTTGGTCTACCATGGCGAGGCCTGTTCTGAGTGGAACCTGTCCTGTTAAACCGCTGTATGGTCTTGGCCACCGTGCTGCAGCTCAGTTTCAGGGTCTTGGCAATCTTCTTATAGCCTACGCCATCTTTATGTAGAGCAACAATTATTTTTTTTCAGATCCTCAGAGAGTTCTTTGCCATGAGGTGCCATGTTGAACTTCCAGTGACCAGTATGAGAGAGTGAGAGCGATTACACCAAATTTAACACACCTGCTCCCATTCACACCTGAGACCTTGTAACACTAATGAGTCACATGACACCGGGGAGAGAAAATGGCTAATTTGGCCCAATTTGGACATTTTCACTTAGTAGTGTGTTCTCACTTTTGTGGCCAGCGGTTTAGATATTAATGGCTTTGTGTTGAGTTATTTTGAGGTGACAGCAAATTTAGTTATACAAGCTGTACACTCACTACTTTACATTGTAGCAAAGTGTCATTTCTTCAGTGTTGTCACATGAAAAGATATAAAATATTTACAAAAATGTGAGGGGTGTACTCACTTCTGTGAGATACAGTGTATATATATATATAACATATTGTGACGACTTCCAGTTCCTCTACGGAAATGGAAAGTAAAGCTCCAAACAAAAGAAACAAAACAAAAAAATCAATTAAGAAGCCATTGGCTCCTATAAGTAACAAAATTAGGTGCCAAATTATTATTTTTAAGTGCCAATCAAATACAGGTGTTTTTTTAATTATTATTTTTGTATTTTTACACTTTAACTTCAGTCCACTGTAACTGGTTTATATCTAATCTTTTCTTGTCTTTCTTTAGCCTTTACTCCATCTTGTAGAGTCCTGGGAACTAAGATGTCACTTACAGTGGGAACTAAAATGATTTTCCAACATTGAGAACTAGATCAGTCCAAAGAATTGTTTATTACACAGAATCTGTGCCAGTATCATGGACCATAATTATGTCAGCATCACTTGGCCCTTGAGTGTAATTTGGGCTCCTCTTCAATGCATCCTAGTGTTGTCTTGCACACATCCAGTCTGTTTTTCTTCATTAGTAACATGTAATTATATAGGAGGTTTTGAATTTTATCTTTAGCTCCTTGCATTCTCTCTTATCATGTCAACAGGTTAAGTAAAAAATTAACATGCAATATAGCGCATAAATTTAGCAAAATGCTCCTCTTTATAGTTCTTTTTTCTAGCTGACTAATGAGATTATGGACGCCGAATGGTTAACTTATTGTGAAGTAAATGTATTGTTACGTGTCCTGTTTACACGTTTTCTGCAGTTTGAAACACTGAATGAGAGATTACATGAGACATTTCAGTAAGTTGTACTGTAGGCTATCTTATACCAAGATATGATGGGTTCATGTGCCGCTTGAACTGAAGCGCTAAAGCACATGCCGCATTACGGTGTGGCAAAACGGTGTTTATTGCTTGAATAAACACTGAATTTGGCAGAATTTTAAAGCTGATACTTTGTTTATTAAAAAGTAACAGAGCACAAAGCTTATGGTGATTATTGGACGTCAAGTGCGCTACAAATATGTTCATGTGCATTAACAGATAGACTAAAGATCCTAATAACAAGAAGCCATTTCAGCATCAATTATAAATGAGAATTGTTAATGATATTGCTAATGTCCACACAGCTGACAGCTTTAATTGTAGTTTGTTCAAGTTGTGCACCAAATAGACACTGCTTTTCTGCACTTTACTTCGCACTTCTCTCCGTCATTTTCTTTCTCTCTCATTGCAAGTGTGCCATCAACGCTGGCGTACAGACGAGACGAGGACTGTTTTTCCTTTGATGCACGTCGTCTCAGTTTGCTACGTCAACATAACAAATGATGTGATTGCAAAACAATCAGGAAAAAAGGCATTACATGCATTTTGTTTTAAAATCATAACATGTACATTTATATAGTCTCAGATCTCAGCAAAAATGTCACTCGTAAATTACTATTTTTGTGTTTTAGGCGCAGTCTGGAGCCCTGAGTAAGACTAGTATGGTAGTATGCCATTCCAAACATAGCCATAGTCCATAGATCAAGTGGAACTGAACCAATTATCAAAGTACGACACGGATGGCCAATCAGAAGGTACAACGTTTTTTATTCCTGCAATACCAGCAGCAAACTCCAGTCAGCTGTTTTCTTTGGAATCCTGTCACCAAGCAACTGCTCCATTTGTGGAAACATGTCATATTCAGTTTCATTCAAACTTTGCTTGTCATTCATTAAACTTCAAAATCATTCATCCAGTTGAAATGAATAATCCAGAGATGTGGTATAATCACTGCTAAACACATAGGCTAACAACATTCATTAATGTGATGTAGGACCACTAATGCACAACAGATCTAGCTCTGAACACAGGTCACATTTAATACCCAGTAGGTAATGGAAAAGAGACAGACAGAGAGGGTGGAGGAAACATGAATAGGCTGATAAAATCTGTTTCATCACTGCATCTGTTTTTCATTATAGATAATAAAAAAAAAAAATTAAAAGGCCCCCCTACACACACACACACATATACGCTCAGAAAGTCATGAGATTTCATCCGAGACCATTCATTATCACATGCAGGAGGTTTGACACCATGATTGATTTCAAGTGTAATAGTTTCAACAGGCTTTCTGGAGATTTTAATTTGTGACCCAAAAGCCTTGGCACTCCACTTCCACTCAGAACCCATCCATCTTCACAGAGAAGAAGAGAGAGGGATGGTAGAGATGATCTGTATTCAAACCAGCTGCATGACTGAGCAGTCGACAGGAAAAAATAAGAAGGGAGACGGGGGACTTAACTACAAGAAAAAGTAAAAGGAGGAGGAAATCTGAGTGTCAAGATGCACTCCCATCTAACATCAATTTATGATTACAGGGTCCAAACTGAGATAATGTGGTCTCTGTTTATTCTCAGTTCAGTGTGTTCTTCACATTAACCTTGTTAACCCATTTAGTCTGAGTACATAATTTAAAGGGATAGTTCACCCAAAAATGAAATTTGATGTTTATCTTCTCTACCCCCAGTATAGGCATGCATCTAGATGTAGGTGACTTTGTTTCTTCAGTAAAACACAAATGATGATTTTTAACTCCAGCCGTTGCAGTCTATCAGTCGTATAATGCATGTCAATGGTAACAAAATCTATAAAAAAAAACTTGTACAGACAAATCCAAATTAAACCCTGCGGCTCGTGACGACACATTGATGTCCTAAGACACGAAACGATCGGTTTGTGCGAGAAACCAAACAGTATTTATATCATATTTTACCTCTAATACACCACTATTTCCAACTGCTTTGAGCGCGCGCACGGCATCGCGGGTGCTTGAGGTGTGTACGTGCTCTGGCGTAGTTTAACGAAACCCTGAAGTGGTCTCCTCACGCGAGCTTATAACGTCACTCGCTTCCATTGTTTCCACAGTGGCACAGTCATTGTAGGTCGACGGCTAATCAAAATGACTTACTGGCGCTTCCGGATTGTTTCAAACCGACCTAAACTAAAAGATTACTTTCCTCCCTCGCGCTAACTCAGTCGGGAGTGTGACGTTCCACTATTCCCAACGTCTGAGCCTGCTCACCTGAGTTATGGATTGAATTCCTTCATACTGGATATCAACAACACCCATTAACGTAAACTACGCCAGAGCGCGTACACACCTCACGCACTGGATGCCGTGCGCGCGCTCAAATCAGTTGGACATAGTGGTGTATTAGAGATAAAAAATGATATAATACTGTTTTGTTTCTTCTCGCGCAAACCGATCGGTTTTAATTAGAAATTGTATAAATTCATAAACTGATTATATTTGAATTTGACTGTTATTGAAGTACTGAGTGTCTAAATGGGTGCTGTTGAGACACATTGCTGTACAAACCTTTGGGGTCAGTAAGATTTTTTTAAAAAGAAAAATACTTTTATTTATTTTATTCTGCAAGAGTTCTTAAATTGACAAAATGCACAGCTAATACCTTTACAATGTTAACAAAATAATTAGATTCAAATAATGCTGTTTCTTTTCTTTTAAAACTTTTATCCTCACAGAACCGGAAAAAATGATCATGGTTTCCACAAAAAATATTAAACAGCACAACCGTTTTAATCATTGATAATAAAAATAAAAACTTGTTTCTTGAGCCCCAAATCAGAATACCGTTCCTGAAGGATGATGTGACACTGAAGACTGGAGTAATGGCTGTGGCCTGAAAATTCAGCTTTGCCATCACAGGAATAACTATAAATTTACATTTTTCAATTAGTAGAAAACATTTAAACTGTAACTATTGATCAATATTTTTACTTGTATTTTTGATTAACTAAATGCAGTCTTTATATACATAATAGGCTTCCTGAAAAACATAATAATAAAAAAATACTTACTGGCCCCAAACTTTTGAACATTAGTGTAGGTTAAATGGTCACAAAAAGCTTAAAAACTTGAAATTCCTCCTAAACAGCATGTCATCCACCATTATGCTGGTTACACAGTAGGCTTGCCGCGATAGACGGTGCTGATGGTTATACCGTTGTTAAGCCGCAACACCGGTTACGTCACTTGCCCACCGTGGCACCGACCCCTACCGTCGTTTTGATTTTTTATAGTAATAAAAATAATTTAGTTCAGTAAAAGAACAGACACTAAAATAAAAAACTGAACGCGGCTGCTCAATGCAGCGTGCCGAACGACAGTCGCGTCACAGATCAGATTTAATTTCTCCAGTGGGGAGAGTGAGTTGAGCTGACTGACAAGAGTGAGGTGAGGTGAGACAGACTAGACGATCGTGCGTAGTATTATTTAGTTTCTAACTAATGCCAAAGCAGCCTTTTTGGCAGTATTTTGATTTTAACATGCCTTTTTGACGTTTAGCTTTCACCGGGCTTTTTTGGAGTTTTTCTTAAAACCTTATCGCTCTTTATTAATTTGTTCCAGAGTTTTGGCTGATTTTATTACTACTACTTTATTTAAACTTTGTGTTTTATTTATTTTATTTTACATCAAGGTGTTTATGCCGTGCCTCCAAGCTTTTTTATTCGTTTTGATAATAAACTTTCTACGTTTCTTATTTATTTTGTTATATATTACACACGTTTACTTATTTTCAGTTTTGTATACCTATTTAAACTTTATGTAAGTTATTTATTTTATATTGGGCAAGGCCTGCCCTATAGTATGGTGTATTTTTATTCGTTTTGTTAATAAAAGTTCTATGTTTTGTACATAGGCTAAAGGAGTTTGACGTTGTATTTTGTTGTTGCATTCACGCAATTGACGCCGAACTGCCGCTAATGGCCGAATTAAGGGTCCAAACTGTGCATGGTGCTTTTAAGCTATTTAAAAGTGAAATAAAGCGAGGAAAAGAGGGGAAATTCAAACGAACAATTGCTTTACGCTGAATTGCTGCTATTTGAAAGTGAAAGTAACATGCGCACGCCACTTTTTTGCAAGCTATTTAAAATGCGAAGGAAAGCGAGGAAAAGCGCCTGCCCCCACGGTGATACCGGTAGTATCGGTGTTGTCCAGTGGTGGAAAGAGTACTGCAAAAATATGCTCACGTAAAAGTACCATTACCTTCCAAAAAATTTAGTGCGAGTAGAGTAAAAGTACTTGTCCAAAAAAACTACTTGAGTAAGAGTAAAATAGTAGCCTATTTAAAAGTACTCATGATTATTGAGTAGTGAGTACTGAGCTGTGGTTCTATCTACCCCCCATCCTACCCCCATCATAATAACCTGTACACTCGCAATTATATATTTTAAAAACGTTGTACATTTTGTAATTCACATTATCTTGTTTGTCATAAATAATGAAGAGTATCTATCATCCAGCAGTTTTACGGAAACAGTATTCAGTTGAAGAAAAGATTAAATTTATTCTCAGTACAATCATCCCCATTTAAATCATAAAGTTTGAAAAAAAAAAAAAGATTTAAAATCATTTGTAAGGCCACTGAGACAGCATGCTGTTGTTGCGCATAAAATATTAAAGGGGTCATATGATGCAATTAAAATTTTCCTTTCTCTTTGGAGTGTTACCAGCTCTTGGTGCATAAAGAAAATCTGCAAAGTTGCAAAGACTAAAGTCTCAAAAATCCAAAGTGATATTCTTTATAAAAGTTAACCACACCTACCTAAAACAGCTCATTCTAACACGCCCCCACGTCTACGTCACTATGTGGGAAGATTTGTCATAAACGCCGCCCAAATGTTCACATGCTGTAAGTATGTTGGTGCCGCCGCCACCATGTCGGGAAGGCTCTGTGTGATTCGTTGTGAAAGCGAAAATACTTTGTTTGGTCTTCCAGAAGAGGACGATATCCGCTTCATGCCTGTAGCTGATCCGTGCTGGTTGCTGAGGAAATACGTCAACTTTGCGCTGTGGATCGCCGGATCGCCTTTCATCGTGGATGAAGCAGAGTCCAGCCCAGGGACGTCACATGTGGTTGCCGCAAGCCCACCCGCCGCGCCGTTCTTTAGCCCACTGGCCACCGCTCACTCAAGCCGGCCTCCACTCACTCTAGCCCGCCGCCGCTAACCCTAGCCGGCCGCCCGCTAACCTACCCCCGGCTTGCTCCCGGCTAGGCCTCCGTGGGTGTGACGCTGTGTTTCGTTGTGAAAGCGAAATTACTTTTGTTTGGTCATCCAAAAGAGGACGATATAATCATGTAGTGTTTATTTACAACACTTTTTTCCATAACACGTCAATCAACCCATATATTCAGATGTGTGCAGCACATTTTTGACTGTTTCCTGATCCTGGGAGAGTATACTACAATGCCAGCTGTTCTGACTCAAATACTGTAAGTAAGTTTTTTATATTTAAACAGTTTTTATATTTTATATATTTTAGGCAAGTTTTTTGGGCTGTGTAGAGTAGGACTTGTTGTTTGTCATTTCTCCGATCACAAATGCAGACATGGTTTTATGTTTACGCAGCGCGATGCAACGCAACGCGTAAAAAGACAGTATAAGTCATATAATCTGTAATTATGTCCCCACTGGATCCAACAAATGCCTCGTTTATAATGGGTTTTAATGTTTTGAATCATCGCTCCGGCTGGGACACGCCATCACATTATGGTAGGGGCGTAATGCATTTTCCATCACACAGCTGAGTATTCGGCCATCACAACACATTTGTTTTCAAGAGAGGCGTGGCATAGAGGACCTACAATAATGTACAGTATGTGGAAAATAATGTGTTTTTTGAACCTTAAACCGCATAAACATTTCATTACATTACACCAAATACACAAAATAATGTTCTTTTTAGCAACATCATATGACCCCTTTAATGTTTAGAACAGTGCAAATACAAACACCATTAGAAACTCATAGTTCAGCATCACACACCGTGATATGGGTTCAAATGAGAGCCCATTTCTCTCCAAAAACGGTGCCAGTTTTAGCGTTTTGCAATAAAAAAATAAGAATAACTAAACTTGATAATTTTTGTTACAATTTTAACATAAATGCACATTGTTCTAGAAGGATGGCAAATTGTTATGATACATAATACAATTTGTAAGGGAAAATGCATTAAATAGCGAGTTATTTCTGGGGAAACTTTTTCAAAGGAAAACACACACGCGGTCTCAGTGAATCAGCAGCATCCACAACTGAACGGAACAAAAAGTGTTGAACTTGAAAATTGTTTATGCGCGAGTTCACTTGCTAAATGAAGGCAGATAGTATAAAATGGATAAAATAAAAACCCTTTTCACAGCGCCCATCACGCGCTCAAACTCATCAAAAGTCGACAAGTTCAACAAGCAACAACGACTTATTCAAGTGACTGCTGCAGAACGCACGCGAGAAAGAGAGACGAGGCTGTCTTATAAGTGAGTGGGGAATTTACCGAACATGGTACTTGCGTGAGTTAACACTTAACACTGTACGCAATACCCGCAACCTCACACCAAATTTCAGGCCGTGTAGATAGGCAAGCATATATACAAATCATTTAGTAAGCAGAAATCCGAAATTTACCTTAACATATTAAGTTAGAGGAAGATGCGACTGAATTTATGCTTGAAGAATGCGCTTCCAGCAGCGATGATAAACAGTTGGCGTTTAAAGTTTTTTATGCACAATTTGATTTGACGAAAGTTACGAGACCTATTACTATCTATCCAATCCCGTTGATGGATAAAAATAAAATTTAAAAAAGCATGTAACAACCACAAACGGAGGAAAATAGCAGAGTAAAACTACCGATACATCACTTAAAATGTACAAGTAAAAGTAAAAGTACTAGCAGACTTGGCACACTCTAATTTTTAAACTTACTCAAAAAAGTACATTACTGTACGACAAAAACTACTTAATTACTGTAACGTGAGTATTTGTAATTCTTTACTTCACACCCCGGTGTTGTCACACATCGATTAACCGGTGGGAAAATTTCCTCACCGTCACAACACAGTGCCTCAATAAAAGTCAAACTGAGTATTTACTGATATCCAACACAGAGAGAGAACAAAGGGGAACGAGGGCATTTTCCTGACCCTGAGGAGTGCTATCTTACCATAAACAATCATAAACAATCAAAACGCACATGCTCAGAGGAGAATTTTCACAAGTCCTAACCTTAGTTTGACCCTCTGAATGGAGGTCAAACATCATGACATAAACATTGTAGAACAGAATAAGAGCATAAGCAATAAACAATAGGAGAAAGCACTTTCCATTTTCTGCCTGTCATCATTCTGAACTGTGAACTCAAGTCACCTGAGGGCTGAGTCAGTGGCTTGACTGATGCAAGATAAGTCACTCTATGGAAAGTGTGGACATGGATGTTAAATTACAAGAGGGCAGAAGGAAAAACATATCAAAACATCTGTCAGACAAGAACAAGATCTGTAAAATGTTGTACCAACAAAAACAATATTAGATTCGCCAACGATAAAGACTATAGTCAAGTTGGACCATGCACAAATATTGATTCAATCATGCAGATACTCTGCTCGCTGTCTGATGTGAAAGGTTTCGACAGATAAGGAGGCAGCGCGTATAATAGGCTTTATCCGTATAATAGGATAAGATATCAAATCCTCTCATCTAAAATGTCTCTGTTGTGACAGGCCGAAAAAAACTACAGATGAGCAAAAGGGTTGTTGGTAATTTGTGGGCAACTCATTCAGCCAAATTCTTCAACCAAAGCAACCCAGCAGGCTTGTTCTGGTAGCTTTGTGTGGCTAACCTTCCCCTTCATTCAGTGGTATAAAAAGAACAAAACACTCATTTTGGGAAAAGAGAGATTTTGGCTGCTGAACTAACAGCAAAAACTTGAGAAAAAATAGTAGAAAGGAACATATCAAATGCTTATGAGTTTAATAACAGCTTTTTGTCTTAAGCACATTGTAGTTTATTTTCTTTCTTTTTTCCCCAAGGGGATTCCCAATTTGGAAAATGGTGTATTTTTTAATGTTTCTTTTGAAAACTGCTCCAAGAGTGGGTCATCTCTAAAGGATTGCCACGTCAGCACAAGCATTAAGGTTTTCTCTAGGTAACAGAAATGCTTCACCCAGAACAACAGGTGTGTTTCTGGTGGAGCTGCTAAAATCCATTTCCCATCTGCTTCATTCATTAGTCAGCTAGGCTCATCAGACACACCAAGACGTTTTCAAATGCAGTGTTGACAGCAGGTGCTGAGACATATGCAGCAGGGCCATTTAGTCATCAAGTCACAGAAATCATCACATCTCCCTAGAAAAGATAAAAATGTTTACCTTGTTGACTTGCTAAATCGTGATTCCTTGCCACTAAAAGAAAAAGAAAAATCCCAAAGCTAAACCAGACTTTGAAAAATCGAAAACCAAATGAATACGGTGATTCTTATTCAAACTAACTACAACTGATCCAATATCAGTATTTGTCGAGACAAATAAAAAAAATGTTGACTATAAAAATATAACATAATAAAATTAAAAGATAATAAAACAAACAAACTATGTAAAAAAAGAAATATATAACTGTAGTCACAGAAAACAGAGAGAGAAATACTGTTCAAAAGTCTGGGGATGGTAAGACTTTTTTTTATATCTTTAAAAAAAGAGGTCCATTTTGATAAAAAAAAACTAGTACTTCTTTAAATAGCTATAGAAAATAGTAATTTGGGTGAATTAAAAAAAAATGTAATTTGTGAAATATTATTACAATTTAAATATATTTTAAAATGTAATTAATTCATGTGATGGCAAAGCTGAATTTTCACCATTACTCCAGTCTTCATTGTCACATGATTCTTCTGAAATCATTCTGATATCATAATTTGCTCAAGAAACATTTATTATTATTATCAACATTGAAAGCAGTTGTGCTGCTTAATATATTTTTTTGAACCTGTGATACTTTTTCAGGATTCTTTAATGAATAAAAAGTTCAATAGAGCGGCATTTATTTGAAATATAAATCTTTTGTAACATTATAATTTTTTTTACTTTAACTTTTGAGCAATTTAATGCATCCTTGCTGAATAAATATGAATTCCTTTTTTAGAACAGTTACTTTTCAGTTACTCCACTGAACTTGCGTAAACTGAATGGTAGTGTATATCAAGTTAAAATGTATATCAAATGCTATGCCAAATATGGACACTTCATATTTATTATGTTTTTTAGATAAGAAAAATGCTTTAAATTAGGGATGGTCGATATGGCTTTGTCATGTTGGTTTGACTATTTTGCAAGTTATCGGAGCAGTACAGCCAAACTAATTTCCCTATTTTAAAAACAAAGCCTTACAAGGTAACAAAATCTAAAATAAATAAAAAAATGGCAGACATTTAGGCCAAAGTGGGTGAAGATAAAAATCATTGTCATTATTTTATCTTTGTTATTAAAAAATAAGAACAAAGATACACATTACAAATACACATAATATACAAATAAAACAAACTGTGCTTTATTTTTCAGGTACAGTAGGTGTATTTAGCAGTAGCACTCAAGAAATTGAATGAGCAAATACAAAAATAAAACACTATATACACTTCACTGTATAAATTATACATTGATTCTTATTAAAGCAACTGTATTAAAGTTCTCAAGTCAAGAGCATGTGAGTGATTTTTCTCTTTGCGTTGGGTGATAGTTGTGATAGTTCACCCAAAAATGAAAATTCGGTCATCATTTACTCACTCTCAAGTTGTTTTAAACATTAATGAATTCCTTTCTTCTGTTGAACATAAACGTTATTTTGAAGAATGTGGGTAACCAAACAGTTGCTGGACCCCGGTGACTTTCATAGTGTCAAGACCAGCAACTGTTTGTTTACCCGCATTCTTCAAAATATCTTCTTTTGTGTTCAGCACAAGAAAGAAATGAATACAGGTTTAGGACCACATGAGAGTGAGTAAATAATGACTGAGAATTGTAATTTTTGGGTGAACTATCCCTTCAATGACAAGCAGTAGCATGTTTACTATAACATAGTCATGCTGTCCCGCTTTAAAGGGATAGCTCACCCAAAAAAATATTACCCCATGGTTTACTCACCCTCAAGGCATCCTTGGTGTATATGACTTTCTTCTTTCAGGCAAATACAATCGGAGTTATATTAGAAAATGTCCTGCTCTTCCAAGCTTTATAATGTTAGAGATGCACCGATTGTAATTTTCTTGGCCGATTCCGATTTCCGATTTTTTGTTAGTGTGATCTGCCGATACCGATTTTTGCCGATTCAGATTTTCTTTCTAAGAACTATAATTGACAGCATATACAAACAAATATCTACTTTTCTTCAACGCAAAGTTTTATTTTCATAAACAAACAAGTAAAAAGTCATTAATAAAATAAGAACAAATAAACAAATTACAAGCACAGATAATAACTGCATTAGAATAAAGAGAGCTATGAAACTAAGTTTTTCGGGTTAAGTAAGTTTTTATTCAGGTAAAAATACTACAGAAATTAAAGTAATCACATGTAAAATAACACTGGATGTGTTATTATACATTTGATTACTTTAATTTCTGTAATCTTCATTGTAAAAATTAAATACAGATTAATGCTTACCATTAAAGTAATAAAACGTATTCAGTCAAGAGCAGAAAGTGATTTTTTTTTGTCTTTTGGTCTTTGATTAACATGACGGACAGCAGTAGGAATATTGGACTGCGGTCCCTTTAAGCGTTTATCCACGGACCCAATATACTGTTACACAACATACGTTCTCTTTCTCAACTATTTAACGTTCCAAAACTGACTTTTTAACTGGATACTCGCCAAGACGGGCATTTTGACATCATTTTTTATGTATTTGAACGTTTTAGAGCAGTTAGCCACTCATTTTGGTATTTCTGGCTCACAAGCTGTTTGAGACCGAGCTTGTGCACTCTACTAATATAGATCAGTGGTGGTGCGCAAGCTTTTTGTGTAAGCGCGAAACCTGCGGGAATGACTAAAATAATACGCAATACAAGCACTATTTAACTGGAGCGAATGAGAAGATGTGTGTGTGAGAGAGAAGGGGTCGTCGGAGAGAAGCGAGAATGGCTGACATTATTGCCTGTGCCGCTGGTAACAAAACGGATCGGCTCGGAATCGGAATGAAGTGAGACTGACCAGCCGATCACCGATCCGGGCCGATCATGAGGAAAATTGGCCGATTCCGATCCCTGGCCGATCGATCGGTGCATCTCTATTTATAATGGCAGTGATCACTGTTCATAAAGTTTTAAATATGGATATTGTTCTACAGAAAACGCCATCGTTCACTTTAGGAGAGCCTTTCATTCACCCCCTGGAGCCACGTGGTGACACTTTTTATGTGGATGACCGTCTTATTGGACTTCTTTTGGACTATTGAAAAATAACACCCATTCACTGCCATTATAAAGCTTGGAAGAGCCAGGATATTTTTTTATATAACTTTGATTGGATTTGTCTGAAGAAAGTCATATACATCTATAGGATGCCTTGAAGGTGAGTAAATCATGGGGCAATGTTAGTGTTGTTTCAACTGATGGCAAGATCAAACAATTCAATATGTAAATATACGGACAACTTTGCATAAAAGTCATTCACATGTGTTTGCCAGACCATAAGTGCACATAATCTCTGAGAAAAGACAGAGAAAGAGAGAGAGGTCTTCTCCCAGGCATGGGTAGAGAGATAAGGTTTGGCAGGCTGCCGACTAGAAAGTAGCTTTTACAATCTCCTTTGTACAATCACCTTCACTCCATAAAAAGAGCATGTATGTATGCGAGTGCTTGTGGGAAAACTCTGATATACTCTACTTTTTATCAATATTGCTTTCTCATCTGAGATTTCTTTCACACATTTATTAATTTCATACTCTTTGAGTGACAACTGGCTGGCAAGATTCATTCCAAGCCAAGATCACAGAGATAGGAGAACTTTAGTTTACAGGCATAGAAAGACAGAGACAATGAGAATTCAAGTGACAATTAAAACTAAAAGTTATATTTATAATCATTATATTTACTTAAAGAAGAAGAGACCTTGCCGACTGAAGACAGTTAATGTGTCCCATGGCTGACTGTCGCCTGCAGGCCTGGCTGCTATATTCTAAAATGAAACGGTGCCTTACTCCTGTTCTGCAAGGCTTAAAAATAGTGTGCGCTCAACCAGACACCACACAGTTACCGTGCTGTTCCAAACCGAAACTCCTGAATGGCCTCTAAGGGTATGACTGTCCTTGTCATGCATCCAAGAGAACACTTACGTCCAACGCCTCGGCTAGTCCTTGGGTTAAACTCTCACATGGCATTGAGGGAGGCTGCAGTGATGTTTAGTCAGGTTTTCCAGAAAAATAAAGACAAAGCAGCTCTTGAGTTATAACAAGAACACTCTAGGTGGAAAGAATCATTAGCCGTGTTATTCAGTATTCTGCAAGAACATCTGAGAACTGAATTTCTCAGATACAAGAATAACAATGTCTTCATAGTAACATCAGTATAGTACTGATTCAGGGTAATATTTATTAGTGTCATATATTTCTTTCTTTGACTATAGCCTTTATATACCAAACTTAGAGATTATATGGTTGGAAATATATTATAATCTATATTAAATGGTTAGTTCACCCAAAAATCTTCACCAAAAAATCTGTCATTAATTACTCACCCTCAAGGTCCCCGACGTTCCCAAACTTTCGTAACACAAATTAAGATATTTTTTATGAAATCTGAGAGCTCTCTGATTTTCCATAGACAGCAACGCAAATTCCATGTTCACGGCCCAGAAAGGTACTAAGGACTAGGGCTGTCAACATTTTTTTTTAATTTCGAATATTCGTCGAATTTAAAATAAAAATCTACATTCGAATGCAAAAACGCTGCATTCAAATTTTAGGTGTGCGTTAAGGAGGCAACCTTTTCAGTGGTGCACGAGATGCGATGACGAAGTAAGTGTCATTGCATTTTAATGTTTTTGTTAGCCTATCCAGTTGAAGCCACTAGATGCGGCGCTGCTGCGTTGTTCATTACAAATATTGCAGGAAAAGAGAATGCAGAGAAGATCTTGTTTACGTTACGTTTTTACGTTTACGTTAAAACTGAAACCAAGCCGTTCACACAGAACGCATATTTTGCGCATTTTCTAGAGGGACATCTATCACCATTGCACTTGCGTCTCGCACAAAAGAGCTAAACAATTAGAGCTAAACGATTTTGGAAAATAATCTAATTGCGATTTTTTTTTACCAATATAGTTATTGCGATTTATTATGCAATTATTTTTTAAAGCTCTTTATTTTCTGTATTATTCAACAAAGACAAGCTATAAATCATTGTATAGTATGACCAACACACTATTAGATAGATTAAACATAAATGTTCTTTTCTGTAGGCCAGGCATATATGTTACGATGAAATTAGGTGATGCATGAATTGATATGAATGACATTTTTATTTAACAACTACAATCACAGTATATTGACTGATTTGTTGAACTTCCAACCTTGTAAGCATGTAATAATTATGACAACATTACCTAAACACTACTTTAGGTAATTCAAAGTCACTGTAATAAACATATATAAACATGTGCACTGCACTAAACACTGTCTTTAACTTTAGACTAGTGCTTCTCAAACTTATTTGGTCAAGCCCCCCTTTAAACCTATAAAAAAAAACTGCCCCCCCCCCCACTAGAGGTTTTCACGAAAAACCTTATGACATGTAATGCTTTTTAATTTATAAAACGAAAAACAGGAAAAACACTGTATCAACCAAAATTCGAATTTAGTTTTTCAGCCGATTTTATAGCCTAGTAAGGACATTGTTAAAATAGGCCATGTGACATCCAATTGGTTCAACCGTAATGTTATGAAGCTACTAGAATACTTTTTGTGTGCAAAGAAAACACCAAAAAAAATAAAAAATGAAAAAAAAAAAAAAACTTTTTGATTCCAACGAATTTCGTCTCCAGTCAGTCTTCGACGCGCGTTCATGAGAGTCCCACATCACATGCATGTGATCCCGGATGCGCTGCGGCTTGTTTACAAGTAGAGGAATCCACAAGCATGTGTCGTGGTACTCAGTGACTGTGCGAAGTCACAAGTTTGTTTTTGTTTTTTTACTTTCTGTTCATACAGAATCCTGAAAAATGTTTACTTTTTCCGACAAAATTATAAAGCAGCACTACGTTTTCACCATTGATAAGAAATTTTTCTTGAGAACTGATCATGATATTAGAATGATTTCTGAACGCAATCTGCGACCCTGAAGACTAGATTATGGCTGCTGAAAATTCAGCTTTGCAATCACAATTAAATGCAGCCTTCTTTGAAAAATAAATTACCCCAAATCTTTGAACGGTACTGTGTGCCTAAATAAAATTACATTATATACTTAGTATAACTTATAATACATTCAGTTTACATTATATTTACATGTTAAGGTTGTGTAACAAAATCCAAAAATATGTACCTCGCACATACAAGTCTGTAGCAGGTGCACAACGTTTCAGTCAACAGACCTTCCCCTCAGGCAGCTCTGAGAAGATCTGCTGACCAAAAAGTTGTGCATTAATGCTATTTAGTGATCAAGCCATTGCGTGCGTGTCAGGATTTTTCATTCTTCAAGACAGTGATTCTCAACCTTTTTTGGGCCAGTGTCCCCCTACTGACAAAAAAAAATCTCCAGAGCTATACGGGATCGTTTTTCTTTGACATAATGATTGGTGGCAGTAAAGAAGCCATAAGTTCTCTCTCACTGCCCTAGCAGGCTTGACATTCATGAGTGGATGTGTTCTTCACGGATCAGAGGAATGTCTCATACACCTGCATACACAACCTGACAGGCTCTCAACTACAGCTGTCTGAAAATCACAGGGCTTCCATCCAACCATTTTGCTGTCACACATACTTGAGGGCAAAGAGGTGCAGAACAAGAGCAACTACTGATATATGCAGATAAAACTACTGTTATATGCCGTTTCATTCAGGGACAAGGCTTCATTATTCACAAAAACTATAAAAGCTTAAGGTTAATCCCTAATTTAAAAGAAAATGTAAGAATAAACACAACAAGTAGATCAATAAAAGCGATGACATGCTGAAGTCTCAAGTTTAAGGGTCACTGCCTAAACAAAAGCTTTCAAGACTATGCAGTGTGTGTTAAACAGACTAACAATGAATGAATGTCTGCAAAAATTACACAAACTATTGCATCATAAATCGTGCTGAAATAATAAAAGCCATTAATTACTCTCAGATGCGTTAAACCGATTTAAACAGGGTTGTGGTTTGAGCTCTGTTTGTTTGATTCAAGCTCAGCTTTCATGCGATGAGGAACATTTTCCAAGTTTCTGTCTCCCTCTCCCATATCTGAGTTTAATTAGCAGGAGCTTTACACTTCATCCATATCCATAACCTCATTCATAGTGATGATTTAAACACACACACAACATGAGCACGCTCCATCTTTATCACTCAAAAGAACACAAAGCGCTTGGCTTCCACTTTTTATCCCAAGGCTGTCTTCTTACTAAACCTCATTATAACACCAGCATTTGAGCACAAACACTGTGAATGGCTTTTTCTAACTACTGCCCATAAATGGACTGTAATTGTGCTAAGCCACTGGGAGATTGTGCTCTTGTTTAAGAATCAGTGTAGCAGCGGATGACGGAAACTCACTGGTCACCTTATCATCAAATCTTTGTCATGCTTCTCTTTTGTACGCAAAACATTTTCAAGGCAAAGCTTTGATTACATCAAAACCACCTCAATTAACAATCAAAAGCATCCACTTTAAAATCCCTGACGTGCGTTTTGTCATTGTGTGCTTAAGTGTTGGCACCTGGACTTTCATTGTTCACGTCAAAGTGACCGCAAGAAACTTCAATATATCTGAATTGTGAATATCTCTTCACTGTTCTGTCAGCAACATTCTCTCCTGGCTTTGCTGATTGAAGTGAGCACAACTGCAAAAACAATAGGGCAAGACTGTCGACCGTCTACTTCTTTAGCTGTTGTTTTTACTCCTCATAACACTCAACTAGACACACACAGTCAAGTGGGGTCAGCTGTCAGCACTATCTAGATCACACCTTCGACCCTCACCTGCCCACCACACATACACACACAGACTTTGAGACTTTCGAACCACTTCACCTAACTCACACACACACACACACACACACACACCCTACATAACACTAGTTTTGGGGTTAGTAAGTTTTCTCTAATGCTTTTGAAAGCATTATTTGATCAAAAATACAAAAACAGTAATATTGTGAAATATTATTATAATTTGAAATAAAGGTTTTCTGTTTTCAAATATTTGAAAATATAATGTATGCCTGTGATGACAAAGCTGGATTTTCAGCAGTCATTACTCCAGCCCTCAGTGTCACAAGATCCTTCAGAAATCATTTGAATATGCTGATTTGGTGCTCAAGAAACCTTTCTTGATAACACTTTAAAATAATGTCTCATTTGTTAACATTAGTCAATGCAGATTTACAACATTTATTAACCTTTGTTAATATTAACGTGCATTAAATAACGTTAAAGTTACAACTTTTGATCTTAAATACATGCAGCAAACTAGTAAAGGTTGATATTAACATTAACTAAGATTAATAAATGCTGTAGAAGTACTGTTTATTATTAGTTCACTTTAACTAATGTAGTAAACTAATGTTAACAAATGACACCTACTGTAAAATGTTGTCAAGAAATGTTATTTGAGCACCAAATGCCATTTCTTCTTATTATCAATTTTGAAAACAGTTGTGCTGCTTAATATTTTAATGGAAAACAAAGTAGAATTTTTTTCAAGATTCTTTGATGAAAGAATGCTAATAGAAACATTTATTTGAATGACATTATTTAGATAATCTTTATATATATCATATTAGATATAGATATAGATTCCAGCCCGAGTTGTCACATATGTTGCCGCAAGCCCGCCGCCCTCCACTCACTCAAGCCCGCTGTGTGTTTCGCTGTGAAAGCGAAAATACTTTGTTTGGCCTTTCCAAACGAGGACACGAGTAGAAATCAGTGGTTAATTTGTATTTTCAACACTGTTCCAGAACATTTCAACCGAAATATTCAGATGTGTGCAGCACATTACTGTATATGGAGGACTGTTTCCTGATCCTGGAAAAGTAGACTACAATGCCGGCATTTCTGACTCACAGACTGTAAGTATGTATTTTATATTTAAAGAATTTGCCACAGACGATTCAAACGCGAGTTTTGAGCAGTGTAAGAGAGTTTGTAGTTTGTCATTTCTCCAGTCACAAATGTAGACATGGTTTTATGTTTACGTGGTGTGATGCAACGTGTAAAAAGACAGTATATGTCATTATCATCCGTAATTATGTCCTCGCTGGATGCAACAAATGCCTCTTTTATAATGGGTTTTAATGTTTTTGTCTCGTCCGTCTGGCCGGGACATGGCATCAACAGTATGTGAGGGGCACAACTTTTCCGTCACTCGCTTGAGGTATTTGGCCAATCACAACGCACTGGATAGCTGGCCAATCAGAGCACACCTTGCTTTTCAGACCGATGAGCATTGTAAAAATTGACGCGTTTCAGAAAGGCGGGGCATAGAGGAGCTACAATAATGTACAGTATGTGGAAAATAATGTGTTTTTTTAACCTTAAACCGCATAAACATTTCATTACACCAAATACACAAAATAAGGTTATTTTTAGCAGCATCATATGACCCCTTTAAATGCACGTTCACGTCGGGTGGTTGCCTCCGCGAAGAGTATTTAAAATCCTTTAATGCACGGCTAGCCGTTGATTATACCACTTATTCCATGATCATTTTCCAAGTTATAGACAAGTTAAAACTAGTATTGCTCTTTGCAGCACAATATTTGACCGAATGGATAAAAATGTGTTATTTTCGTCAGTTACGGCACATTAGCTCTAGCATTCTGCCGCTTCAAATCAGACACAGAGATGAAATAGTGCAGTAAGACCACATTTATTTGAATGAATTATAGCATGTATTTCAATTAATTATCGATCGATCGATTTCGAGATCACTCCAGATACTAATGGGATAAACTCAGCAACATCCAATCTTAATTATATATTTCAAACTTTGGCCACTATATCTAACATGAAACAACAGAACAAACATAGAATAAACAAACAAAAAATAAAAAAGAATATGTGGTTTGATAATGAATGCAATTGTCTCAGAAAAGACCTTCGACGGCTTGCTAACAAAAAGCATAAAGAACCGGCCAATCAGACGCTACGGCTTGCCTACTCCAACTGTTTGAAAAATTATAAAAAGCTCATTTGCAACAAAAGAGATCAATATTATGAAGTTAAAATTGATGAAATCGATGAATCAATAGACCAAAACAATTTCTGGAATCTCTTTCAAAAATTTGAAAGCCCCAAATCAGACACATTATTCCAGAGCGGCACAGTCAGTCTTTGCCAAAAACCTGAACCAGACCTCAACCAGCCCCAAAACAAAAGCAAAGAGAAAACTAGAAGATTTAAAGAAAACAATAAAAAAAAATTACCAAATCCCACTGGACATGATTATAACAACATCAAAAATATATATGTATAAAATGTATAAAAACAGTAAATGTAAATAAATGAATCTCAGAACAGCGTTCTTCCAGCAGGGCCGTGGAGTGAGGCAGGGATGCAGTCTGAGCCCAACACTGTTTAACATCTACATCAACGAGCTGGCAGAAGCTCTGGACCGCTCCGGCAGCATCCCGGGCCTCACTCTGCACAACTCTGCAGTCAAATGCCTGCTGTATGCAGACGACCTGGTTCTGATGTCCCCCACAGCTGAGGGTCTCCAGCACAGCCTGGCCCTGCTGGAACAGTACTGTGAGGAATGGGCACTGACGGTCAACCTGGACAAAACCAGAGTCATGGTGTTCCAGAAGAAGGCCAGGTCTTAGAGAAGCAGATACCAGTTCAGTTACAGAGAAGACCTAGAGCACAGCAGCAGCTACACTTACCTGGGCATCGAGATCTCAGCATCAGGGGGCTTCAGTCTGGCTGTGAAGGCCTTGAATGAGAAGGCCCGGAGGGCTTTTTATGCCATAAAATCACGGTTTGGCCAATTAAAATGACCAATTAAAACATGGATTAAATTATATTCACGCAATCATTAAACCAATTCTACTGTACGGGAGTGAAATCTGGGGACCAGTAATACATTTTAAGAATTGGGATAAAACTTCAACAGAAAAACTACAACTAGAAATTATCAAAAAACGTTTTAGGGGTCCAATGATGCCTGCAGAGCTGAATTAGGCTTCTACCCACTGAAGATTGAGATCCAGAAGAGATATGTTCAGTTCTGGCATCACCTCCATCAATCTGATCCTGATTCAATCCGATATAAAGCCCTCCTCGCCAATGAAACCTCAGCAGAATCTCATCCTCTAAACACTCTCGCTCTTCAGCTAGTCCAGAAAACCCAGCTCCTCACGGACTACAGCTTCAGCCCCAAAGCCATTATTAAAGAAATTGACAAAAATCTAAAAGACACTCATGATGAATCTCTAAAAATACACTTTGACCTCCAAAATAAACTCTACCCTAAACAGAACCACTAAATTTGCCAATTTTTTATTGATTAAACCATTTAAAGAAAGACAGATCCTCTCCAAATACAGATGAAGTAAGAATGATTTAGAAATAGAGAGAGGAAGACATAAACAAACAGGGACAGAGCAAGAGCAAGGATCTGTAGACACTGTGATCTACAGCAAATAGAGAACGAGAAACACTTTCTGCTGATTTGTCCTAAATATCACAATGTGAGGGGAACATTTCTCCCCAGATTTGAAGCCCTGATCCCATCATTTACTGAACTTAGTGATACTGAGAAAATGCCCTTTTTACTCGAAGATGACAGCACAGCTGCACTAGCTGCTAAATATGTATTAACCATTCACAATGTTAGATGTTAAACATGATTAACTCGATACTGACTTACTTTATCTTTTCATTTATTTAGATGGATTTTATTTATTATTATTTATGTCGTTGTTATATATATGTTAATGCTTTGGCAACATTGTGTTACACAGTCATGCTAATAAAGCTTAATTGCATTGAATTGAGAGAGAGCGAGAGAGAGAGAGAGCGAGCGAGCGAGCGAGCGAGAGAGATGACAGTTGTGTGTACCTGTTTGCTGCATCTGCAAGTAATGCCGCTGGCATAACAACAACACCATATAGTCAGAGAAGGTCTTGATTATGAAAGGAAATTAGAGAGGAACACATTTACTGTTGAAGGA
Organism: Sinocyclocheilus anophthalmus; assembly: GCA_018155175.1. Classification (NCBI taxonomy): domain Eukaryota; kingdom Metazoa; phylum Chordata; class Actinopteri; order Cypriniformes; family Cyprinidae; genus Sinocyclocheilus; species Sinocyclocheilus anophthalmus. The sequence goes on along the minus strand of JADLZN010006679.1, from coordinate 43,123 downwards.
CAATGACAGTGATAAGCTCTATATTACAGGTTGGGTGGAGTGTGTGAATGCTGAACAAATGTCATGTAGACACTTGATACCAAATATAACAGGAGTGGAATTGTAGGATCAATTTATTACGCTCACACACACACACAAACTCATACTCTAAAGATTTACCTGATATAAACAGAGTCATATGAACACACAGATGGAAGACCAATAAAATCAATCAACCCTGGAAGGGATTTATACACACCCAATATAGCATCACTTACAATGAGCAAAATACTTCTGAATATATGGATTTTCTTTTAAAATCATCAAAATCATTTTTAGACCACAAAAAAAGAAGAACCACTTCAATAATACAGACTGAATGGGTCTTAAATGTCAAATACTTCATTATTTTATCCTGAATTGATTTCCCACTGTGATGCCCATGAAGGATCATGGATGTCAGCCACAGAAATACCTTCAGGTTATTTTGGCCACAATTCTGGAACATAAATGTACACGTGTGATCTTGAGAATGAAAATGAGTGAAGTACACGTCCCAACAGGCAGTTTAAAACTGCAGGAGATGGCAAAAACAAAGGGCAACAGTGAAGAAGAAAAAAAAAAAAAGGTCTTCCAGCCATCCTCTCTGACAATGATGTCCCAGAGGAGAGGAAAACAAACAACCTAGCACAGATAAGACAAGATTCTTCTTCTATCTGGTCCTTTCCACCTATACAACCCAATCAGGGCTTACTGTAAAAGCAGAGACAAGCTGAAGCCTTAAAACAAAGCTGCTCTAAGCAGGTAGTAAATGTGCATCATTAGCAAAAATTTTGTGAGCAAAAAAAAGGTCCACTGTCTATTGTCAATAGTGTAATGATACATGCTCACAAAAACAGTTTCAAACACCTGTTAGTCAACTCTATGAAAAATAAATAAAAAATTATAATAATACTAGCATCATCAGTACAAGTAAAGAACTGAAGGAGGATAAATCTGTGTGAAAGTAGCATTTTGAAACCAAACTTCTTCACCCTATGAAACCAAACATGTCAGCCACCATAGATTTATTTTAAACATTTATTAAAAGCTATAGGCCTATTCATTTTGGTTATCAAATGAAAAAAAAATGACTTGAGGCAGCATGCAAATAAAGGAGTTTCACATCTTCTGAATATGCTCAAGCACTGTTCAATCTGTTGTGAAAGAAAAGACCGAACTCTGACTCACAATGGCATTCAGAACACTCTTGGTCTGGATAAAGCTATAATTGTGAGCGCCTTTCAGAATTTTGCAGTCAAATTGAATGGATTTGCATTGATGATTTCATTCTGTCAGAGCGCTGGGCTGACAGACGGCAGAGCGTTCTTACTCTAGGTCTCTGGGGTCACTTCTCATTATTTTGTGTTTCCTTTTTTCTTTTGCTTCAAACTGGCTTGATTGAAAATGACATAACCGTGTAAGCTGATGAATACAGATGAGCCGATCAGAAAGTATATCTTACATATATATCACGCCCTCATATCCTCCATCACAAACAGTCACACAGATAAACTTGAAACAAGACAGGTTTCACACTGATGATGAAATTCAAATTCAGTTCAATTCTACATTATTATAATTTATACAGCAAGAACTGAACTCATTTCTAAGCATTGCACAATCAACACCCACTCATTATTACTGCATATGTATTTACATGCAAATATAATTAAATAATCATTTCAATAATTTGGTTATTTTAAGATTATGGTCCTTTACTTGGCCAACTAACAGAAGTGATTGTCAATAGATATAGCAATGCTTTAGTACATTTACAATTTTTTTTTATTTAGTTTCATTTCTTTTCAGCAATCTGTCCTTGATCTGTAGATAACAGTTTCAGCCTATATGAAAAAAACCATAGTGGCCCACCACTGATGTAACACACTGTATATAAATAAAATAACAAGCCCATAGGGGCCAAGCTGGCCTTTACATCACCTACATCAAAGCACCAGAGGCCAGTGGCACCTCAGAGATGTTTTCAGCACCTTCTCTCTGATGTGACAGTCTCCACGTGGATACATCATCTTCTGGGTTCATAATAGCAGGCTTCGACTGAAAACACTTTATCCGACCGACTGCACCAGATATCTTATTAAACACACTGATTAAGTATTTAAATTGTGAGATTAGAAAAACCAAAAAAACAAACAAAAGCAAACCAAGAGCTCACTGCCCATTTTTCTGATTAATTAGTGCTTTGAAATACAGCAAAGGGCAACTATGACTTACTGCTGTTTTAATCAAACACAAGAATGCATTACTGCAAATGCAGTGAAACAGTAGGCGTAAAAGGCAGAGCGTTTAGAATGGGTGGAAAAGAGTGAGAGAAAGGAGGGTGGAGACCGCTTGGGTAGGCGCAGCTGAGGTGGTTAAATGTGTTCCACATGTTCGTAAAAAAGTCAGAGGCTTTTCCAGCCAGTGGACAGATGAATGGTTGGAAAGGGGGACGTAGAAAAAGGAGTAGCCCTACTCAATCAGCTCCCTCCCTGCCTGCCATCTCTCTCGCTCTCTTCCTCCTGCTCCACTTCCTCCCCTCTTGCTCCGTTGCTGCCCTTTTCACCTCAGAGGTAACATACATCCTCACACACACACACACACACCAAGAGCTCCAGTTACCCCAGCCAGTCTGCACAGGCAGCCTCTGTGTTTAGGGAAGATTTCCAGGCAGGCTATGATTACGAAAGCCAACAGAGGCACAGCAGAAAGACCGTATTTTTAGCTCTTGTGTGGGGTCAGGATCCTTTTGTGTATATAATAAGAGAGCAATCACCTGGATTCATTTGAGTGAAGTGTCTACATTCTGAATGCAAAACCATGCACCACCTAAAATTAATTTATGCTGATGAATGAATGGAAAGTACTGACCAAAAACAGACATATCTACTGGGGCATATGAAGCAAACCAAAGCCCAGCAGGACAATTAAGTTCATTATGAGTCTCAGAAGTGTGTACAGCAGGGATTCTCCATTTTTAATGAGAGGGAAAGCTATAACAAGGAAGCAAACAATCTGGGGAGATACTTGCCTTGGATATCCTAAAAATATGGTTTATTACCTTCAAACTATCCACACAATAACACAGAAAATTACCCTCTTCATATGTAGTATGTATAGTATGTACAGTATTCACCATCATACCAGTATAATTACGTCTATTTCATAAGATCTGGGTCTGGATTCATGAAATTCTCCTTAAGTAAGAAGTAAGTAATTCTAAGAAGTGCAATTCTTGAGAAGTTCTTCTTCAGAAGAAGAAAATGACAGGCTTTGGTGTTATCTGACTGTAGTGGTTCATGTTGAAGACCCAAGTATTAGTAATATGTATTATGTGTAGCTATTCTAATGTTTATTTGATGCAACCCAACAAATTAATTGAACAGCTTACTTTTCGGGATTTAAGACAAGTTGGAGGTTATCCTAACTGTAAGGGGTTATTTATTTACAATGTTTTTTAAGAATATTCTTTTCAGGAATTACATTTTTTTCTTAAGCTTTGTCTTTAGAACAATCTTAGGAAGAAAAAAAAAAGATAAGAACATTCTCAAGATATGTTTTTTGGGGAAAAAAAAAAAAAAAAAAAAATGCAAATATTCTTACATGTATACTTACAACAATATTTCTACAATAATTATATAAAATAATACTTATAAATTATAAAATATTTGTGGCAAAATAAATTATATTTTACCCGAGTTGTGAGTCTAAATTGAAACCAATAAGATAGAAAGACGTTTTTTAAAGGTCAAAAACAATCAAACATACAGCATATTCTGATTCACAAACAAATGACTCTTATGGGTCATTCACACAGACTCAAACAAATTAGTTCCTGGTTTGACAAATGCCTGAATGAACTCACTGAATCCATCAGACGAGTGTCCTGAATCATCATCCGACTCATTTACTGAACATCCACTTATCATTACTTTCAGTGTCTGTTTCAAAATGTAGCTTTGTGTATTTAATGTTCATGAAAAGTCAAAAATGATTCAAATTCACTACAAACAGGTACACATGATCATCAGAATTCACCTTGAATGACCTGTGCCGTCTCTGCTTGGGAGCCGTTTACAATCTTAACAACTGGTGTCATGATGTGATCTAACCCTAAAAAAAAAATCCTGCTGGTTTATGATACAATGGGAATGCAGAAACAGTGAAAAGTTCAAGCCTCCTTTACAGTGTGCAAAAACGCATGCATGTCGGTCAGCCATAGTGGTGGCTTTATCTGTTGTCACTTCTGCCATGGCATATTGCAGATGTCAACACCCTGCTGTGCTGGGAAACAGTGTCAGAAAATTCTCTTTCAAAAGCATCAGAACAAAATTCTTTCAGATGAGTACTATGTGCAATGATAGGATCCGCCGATTTGTCATACTGAATGGAGAACCATGTGGACACAAACCTCTTTTCAGCAGACACTTGAGGGTCATCATAGCTTACAACTTACCACCAAACCAAGTTTTTCTGTGAGAAAAAGAACAGTTCACCCAAAGTAGTTTTTAAAAGAACAGTTCACCCAAATATGAACATTTTCTGGAACTTTTCCTCACTCTTAGGGCATCCAAGATATTGATGCGTTTGTGTCTTCAACTGAACAAATTTGGAGAAATTTAGTATTATATCACTTGCTCACCAATGGATCCTCTGCAGTGAATGGGTGCCGTCAGAAAGAGACCCCCAGCAGATAACAACATCACAATAATCTATCAACTAACGCCTTGTGAAACAAAAAACTCTTTGTAATAAAAAAAAAAAAAGAAGGATGAAAGAATATGCACAGATCAAGCACCAACGGTTTGCAAAACAGCCTAAAATGGTGGATTTTGATGTGAGAGGACAACAGGGGATGGTCTTTTCAGTGGAGGAAGCGTTATTATGGATTATGGACTCATATTTTTGCCAGAAGCAATGGTTTAAAGTTTAAATGCCTTAATGATGGATTTGTTTCTTAAAACCACACCGTTTTTCACTTCACAAGATGTTAATTGATGGACTGGAGACGTGTGGATTATATGTAGATTATTGTGATGCTTTTATCAGCTGTTTGGACTTTCATTCTGACGGCACCCATTCACTGCAGATGATCCACTGGTGAGCAAGTGATGTAACGCAAAATGCATCCAATTTTGTTCCAATGAAGAAACAAAATCATCTACATACATCTAGGATGGCCTGAGGGTGTGTATTTTAATTTCTGGGTGAAGTAAATACATTTGTAACAAAATGGACATGTCTTCATTCATTTGAAGCATTGCTTTGCTCCATTAGATGCTAATGTTTTGTAAAATTATTACATGTCTCTATGGAATCCTTGAATCTGACATTCCGCGCTCCAATATTTTTGTATAATGAAAATCTCAAGTCTCCAATAGATCCACTCAGAATGCCTCACACTGACGGCACGGCATGCTGATCCGTCTGCATTATCTGAACCTGAGAGTGGCATGCTGATGGGGAAGTCTGGCTGAAATGAGACTAAATGGCCTGGTCTTTATTTGTCTGACTCATTTTCAAAACATCAATATACAGACAGATGATGTTTAGGATAGATTGTCTGAAAGTTGCAGCATCAGCAATCAATGAAACCAGGTCCAACAGTTTAGCCATGCATACAGAATCAACGGAAAACAATAAGCATCAGTAAATCGGAAAACAGTTATTTTAAAGTGGAATAATATTTCACTATATTAATGGTTTTGCTTTATTTTTATCAAATAAATGCAGCCTCGGTGAGCATAATAAACTTCTTACTGTTACTCCAACCTTCTGAATGGTAGTGTATAGGAAAGCAAAAAGGCCCATGCACATATTCATCTATCATTCATTTCTCGACTGAGAGCCAACAGCTGCAGGTGTCAAAGTGTTACATTAGAAATGTATGGTTATGCATTGGTGTAACTGATAATAGGGCATAATTGTATTTCTCAGAGGGTTCACAGACTAGTTTAAGTCACAAACAATCTTCCTATACCAAATTAACACCATCATTTGGATCAATCTTCATGAGCACCCCCTTTACTTAATGCCAGCTAACAGGGGGAAACAGATTTGATCTCATTACTGTCATGTAGCTTCTAGCTAAGAATACATGAGCTATGACATCCAAAATTAGATTCTCACATCCATTCTAATGTGAGTCCCACATAGGGTGAGAGTGAGTCATAGCTGTTCTATTGTTTAAGCAAGCAGGGCTCTGAAAGAAACGGATATGATTTAATTTTTGTTTTGCAGTAGCTGAAAACTAAACAAATACCTAAGACACAGATATAAATGCAAAATAACTTCATAATCCTAATCAGAGTATTTTCAATAATCACAGAGAATGAAACAGCTATCCCTGTAATTCCAATTTCATTTTCACTAACTTACACCTGAAGAGTGGTAGATAATTGCTTATTTAATTATATGCTGTTTTCCCCATTCAGTACACAGATAATGATATGCTGCGTTAAACAGAAACTGCACAGATAACAGCAATGAAGCATTTTCAGAAGAGTTTAACTTTCATCTTGCATAGCTTCCTCTAGCGAATGTAAAAGAAATACAAATCATTTTAAATGAATGAGACTTAAAAGGCTGTAGCTAAATCCACAAACTGCTCATGGTTATAATTAAAGTTTATGGTCTGTATTCACAGAGCTTTATGAACAGTTACAGATCTGAGGTCAAGCTTTCTCCATCTTTCTGTACATATGAAGGAAAACACAATAAAGATTCACTATTACTGGCACCTAATTCTTATAAGCAACCTTATGGTTATAGTAATATTGAAAAATTGGATTTATGGGAGCTGTACTTCTGAATTCTTAGTCCCAGACTCTTCCCTGATTTTAATAAGCTATCTATATTACAAATTCATGGATATTCACCGACAATGACGGCAGCACAGCACTGTTCAACTGAAAACAAAAATGACCTAGATTGAAATCAAAATTGTTTATCCATATCCGCACTATGCGTATGAATAATGCAGCAAATATTGGAGAATTTGTGATGAGGATGTGATGATGAAACAGCTTTAGGAGATTTAGGACTATTTATTGGTGATTATATTTGAACGCCATTCTTCTGTGGAACCAGAAACAAAAAAGGCAACAATGTTTAATGTATCTTTTCACCTGCACTTCTGGCTTGAAAATTCTGTTATAATTTATACTCGCCTGAACCATTCTTTTTGTTCAGCAGAACAAAAACGAATTTTTTTTTAAAAATGTCAGCTGGGTCCAAGGCATCACAGACTTTCACTGTATATGGACAAAAAAATATAAATATAAAAATAAAAATAATAATATTAATAATAAGTTTGTTCCCACCTGCATGATTTTTTTCTGTTTTGGCACACAAAAGATATTTTGAAGAAAAATGACTGTTATTTTAATGGAAGAAAAACACCGAGACATCTTTTCAAAAATATCTTCTTTTGTGTTCCAAAGAAGAAAAATGTGTGCCAAATCTTCTATGGTGACTGTGGGCCTACATCTCTATCCTCTACCCCCTAAAACCACCTTCCTCCCTCATTCTCTTTCCTTCCCCCGCCGTTTTCCATTTCCCGTTCCATCTATATGCACGCTGCAGTTTTCTTAATGGCACAGCTACCCAGCTAATAATGGCCCGCTGTTCTGCTCAGTTTAGTCTCCATCTGATGGATTCATTATCGACAAAAAAAGGCAGAATTAATATGCAATTCATCACCAAATCTTTATTCTCTCCTACAGTTTTGCTAACAAAGCTGTCCATGTGTGTTTATAGACAGTTAATTATATAGGGCCATATTAAAGATTAAGTGGACATTTTAATCAAATGTTGTTTAGTCAATATTAAACGAGGATTAGATCGCGCAGTAAAGTGTAAAACAATCGTCTGGCCGTTGGCGCCCTATACAGGCATTTTTGTAATAATGCGTGATGTACATTTATCTCTATTGTTTATAATACATTATGTATTTCAACAGTTTTGTTCAATAAAACCATATGATTACTTGCTTTTGCTACTTTATTTGAACTAATTATTATTACCTCATTGCTATTATATATGCATTTTAAGTAATTTTAAAGGCTATTGTTAATTTTTATTACCAAATTCATGTTTTTTTCCCTTTCATTTTTTCTAGTTTTTTGTTAAATTCAATTTTATTAATCAAAAAGCCTGTCTAATTAATTGATTTTTACAGTTTTATCTTTACCAAATTCTGTTTTCCATTATTTTCTGGATTCCATTTTAATGGTTCCATTAAATTTAATAATCAAAAGCATCTCCAATTAATTGATTTTATAAAAAAAAAAAAAAAAGTTTCTTTTTTTTTTTTTTTTTTTGAGAAATTACTGCGCATCTACCATTTTCCCTCATTCTCCATAAATAAATTCTGGTAATAACATTTCTCTGGCAAATACTACTATACTACTCCTTTAAAAAGTGTTTTCGACTATAATACGTGGATATGTTGTCATTCTTACACTATAATACTGAACTTTGATTTCAGTGATTTGGACTATGAGATGGACACTTGCTTCTTGTGATGTTCTTGCACTCTATGTTGCACTTTACTTTTGCTTTAAAAAAAGGATCTCATAGAAATTTGGATTGCATTTGGTTTAATAAAATATAGTTTAATAAAATATTCTTAAGTAAAATTGATGATTTTTGTGGGAAATTAATAGTTTAGATTAATCGATAAATTAGTCAATAGATTAATCTAAATAAAAATAGTCGTTAGTGGCAGCCCTACTGAATTCACAAGAAGAGTTAGTATATTTTTTTGTATGCCAATACTTGTACAGGGTGCAAGTGCTTATCATGAAATCTAACAGAACAGCATAAACATATTACAGGCCCATTAACAAGAAAGCACAGCAGGGAATGAAGATAAACATAAATGGAGATGAGCACTTCATTAACGGCCTTAAAATTTAAACTACAGCCCATTATGTCACCATAATGTTTAGAAATACTACAGACCACAGGACATCTGCACACAGAACACTGTTAATCCAATCTGTCCCCCTTAAGGGAACAAGAGAAAGAGGTTAGACACAAATTAAAAGGGGGACACTATCTGACAGTTCACACTGAAATGCTTTCAGATATGAAAATTGAAACTACTACACAAACCATTAAAAAAAGTTTTAAAGGTTAAATTTTTCTTTGTTAATTCAAATAAAGCTCAAATACCGAACATCATACTCACAATGGTAGAATCCTATTTCCAGCACTGAACAAAGACTATGCTACTTCATAATTCATCTTTTGACTTACTGCTAAAAGCAGTTTGGTCATAATTATAAAGCGATTGACTTCAAAGGTTCATTTTCTTTCCACACATATGTGATGTTTCTTAAGAGCACTTGAGCAGTTCATTCTCTATGAAAATGAGGGACTAAACATGTTCCCTTTGCTTGTTTACCTAGCAAACTTTCAGATATTAAATCTCAGAAAAAAAATGTGATAATATGAATGTCGTAGAAAGCGGTAAAGACACTAAGAAATGTCTTAAACAAATGGATAAATGATTTATGGGAAGATCATAAAGACTGTGTCACAAGTCTCCTCACTCCACACCACTGTTCTCGACACAAATGCAGTGAGGTAGTGAGGCCATATGGGAAAACTAACTGAGAACAACCTTGTTAAGATCTGTGTAAATGCCTGACAACACCCAGATCCCCCATCACTTCTCACATTCAGGAGAAAGTCATCACATGGCCTTGTTGGCTTGAAGGTCTATCGACTGTTCTATAGGGAGCAGTCAGTGAACAAGTGTGGCCTTAGGTACCGACATTAGCTTTGACGCTGCACATGAGTGCTGTTTTAAATACAGATGGCACTGTACAGGTTTTGGAGGTCTGATGCTGGACACAGATCTAACTTCTCAATGGCTACCAGAGGAAACTAAAAAAAACGTCTGTTTCCTATTATTTGCATAAGAAATTTAGCATGTAAAGGTCAACATTAACAACCCCTGTTTCCAAAACAGTATATTAATCCAGAGTATCAAACAGTAATGGTTCGAGCTCTTAATCCATTGATCATCCATCTGCTCCTAGCTCATGCTCACAGTGGGCAGTCGTGGCCTAATGGTTAGAGAGTTTGACTTGTAACCCAAAGGTTGCGGGTTCGAGTCTCAGGTCCGGCAGGAATTGTCGTTGGAGGGAGCACTCTCCAGCGCTCTCTCCATCCTCAATATCATGACTGAGGTGAGAGCCTTGAACTGAACCCCCAACTGCTCCCTGGGCACCACAGCAATATGGCTGCCCACTGCTCCGGGTGTGTTTTCGCTACTGTGTATGTGCACTTGGATGGGTGAAATACAGAGCACAAATTCTGAGTATGGGTCACCATACTTGGCCACACATCACTTCACTTCAAACCAGCACACACATTTATTATAGTCTTTATAAGTCAGTTTAAAAGCCCAAGTTCACCAGTTTTCAACCGGCAATGTTACAATGTTGGTAGTATAAGTAAATGAACAATGCAAGTTATTTTTCTGTTACCTGTGCCAAGTCTCTATTTGTAAAACATGTCATCCAGCGGATTTTTTTCATCTCCAGGGCTCTCGGGAAAATGGATAGTCTGATCAAGCCCAGTGCATTTTTTCCCGTTAGTTGTGGAGCACAGATTTAAAAATCTAAAAGTAAGTAAGTGATGTAAAAGTAACTTATTTTAGACACCACAAATGGGTAGGGGAATTATTCCCTAAATTATACAAGTGCCGAGATATCTCCAAAAACATCACGTCAACATATTCTGCAATCAATGCTAGTTAATCTACCATTTTTAAACCGTATTTTGCTATATCCTTTATAATTGTTATGGATGAAGCTTTATGACCTCATATTAATTATGAGACTATAGAGTGCTGTAGCCGTGATGTCAAAACCCAGAAGACTAATTTGGAATCCCTTGAGATCTTGCAATGGGTTTAACTTTTTATAACGGAATTTTTCAATTAATGAGTGGAATAAGGTCTGTGGTAAACAAAACTTGAGGATACTTGGCCATTCGGATTTAAAAATAAACATAACTGCTTCAAAATTCACATTTTCAGTATGGGTGAATGTCATTTATTTTAGAGAGAAAAACGTTGAAATATCATCAACTTATATTTAGGCTACCACAGACCTTGTTTTACTCAAAGTGAAAAACACCATTAAAAAACCAATAGAGAAATCTCAAGGGAACCCATGGCTTTTTGGCTTTTGACATCACAGCTGCAGCACTTTATACTGAATATTTTGAAAAAAAAAATCATACAAAAAAAGCTTAGAAGAAATTGTGATCTACTGACCTAAACCACAATTTAAAAATAAATAAATCATCATGACAGCTCAATCTGCAAGATGCTCATTCTACAAAACACACTAAGAGCGGGTTTATGCTTGCAAGATGATCAAATAAAAACGGTGTACTCCGGACTGTAATCTGAAAGAGAATAATTAAAACACAAGTGATCCAAAACACTGAGCCTAATGTTGATTCTTCAAACAACTGCTTGAGTAAATCAAAGCCTGTCACTATCTTCTCTATCACACTCACTGCTTGATGAACGCCTCAACGTTAAAGCAACTTCCTGGCCATCAATACACTTAAAAAGATCACTTTATGCTGATCTTTGATAATGACTTTAGCCGTGCATAGTACGAGAAAGCTTTTGAAGCAAAGATCAATGCACTCTGCACATTGAAGCCATATGCATTTAAGCAATGTCTATGAAATTATCTGCATACAATATCGTTCAGTTGTATAAAGTATGGGAGTGCCAAAACCTATCACCTTGAAAGCACATTACATTTAAAACTCAATGCAATGAATGAAAAGAACAAAACTGTCTACAAGCATCCAATAACAGGCAGTATATGCTGCAAATAGTCCATCAAAGAATATTTTGTAGCACAAGAATTTTAAGAAAACCAGACTTTTCTGCTGAACTCATTTCACATGTGAAATCTCAACAGAAATGACCAATATCATTTAGCAATACAGAAATACAGAGCACAAATTCTGAGTATGGGTCACCATACTTGGCCATACATCACGCAGTCAAATTATTATTATTAGTCTTATATTATAGCCCCCCCCCCCCCCCCCCATACTTCGTATGCACATCAACTGTCTAAATGTCTAAATGAAGAAATCAGAGAAATAGCTCAAGGCGTTTAGTCAAATCACAGGCCTTGTGGTCATTTAAATGTCATAAAACTTAGTCCAGTTAACAGCCCACAATCACTCCCAGCGTTTCACGAAATAGCGCGTGAATGAAATCGCCGCAAACTTACGTGAAAACGAAGAATAAAGTAGTGGATCCCACCAGAAGAGTGGCGGCAGTGGACACCGGGATGTATTTGGTGGGTTTAAATCTTTTTCCAACGCTGTTGGGCATTCTGTAAATCCCACATTCCTCGTTTATTTGATCCCTGTCGTTAGCTGCACGCAAACACGAACACAAATCCTGCACCGTTCAGCGCGTAACGTTACCGGCTAAACGTTCATTCGCTCCGTCACATACACCGTTAAATCGTGATCCTTGAATACGCGATCGGGAATACGAGGCAGAAAATCCCACCCAGCTCTATTCAGCCCACTGCTGAGGTCACTGCAATGCTTGAAAGGTGGAGCCAGCCTCCACTACGCAAATAGAGGCGGCGACACACGCGCGCTCCATCAGCGGGGCCTTGACTTGACGCGTCTTGAGGTTTGCAAGCGTCGCAAAGAGACTTGGGCTTTTTGCTATGGAGCAATCACACTCGGGGTGGTGTTGAGAAACACACACACACACACACACACCTCTTCTTACTCAAAGAGAAATCATGAATTAAACCTACGAAACCTACATTGTTTAAAATTATATTAGTCGAATATTAAAACAGATGAGATTTGAAAGATTAAGTTTGGAGGACAATGCCCACTGAACAACCAAAGTTTCAGTGGGTTTGTGATGTGATGTGGGCATCATGTGACCTCTAGCGGCAGATTTGGAGAATTATCCAGTTTACCCCTGTTGAAAAAACCAGGGACTATGCTGGTAGGTTTTGATGGTTTATGCTGGTCCTTTGATGGTTTATGCTGGTCCTTTGATGGTTTATGATGGTCCTTTGTGGTTTATGATGGTCCTTTGCTGGTTTATGATGGTCCTTTGCTGGTTTATGATGGTCCTTTGCTGGTTTATGCTGGTCACTTTGCTGGTTTATGATGGTCCTTTGCTGGTTTATGCTGGTCCTTTGCTGTTTTAAGCTGGTCCTTTGCTGGTTTTTGCTGGTCATTTTGCTGGTTTATGATGGTCCTTTGCTGGTTTATGCTGGTCCTTTGCTGGTTTTAGATTGTCCTTTGCTGGTTTATGCTGGTCCTTTGATGGTTTATGTTGGTCCTTTGCTGGTTTATGCTGGTCCTTTGCTGGTTTATGCTGGTCCTTTGCTGGTTTAAGCTGGTCCTTTGCTGGTTTAAAATGGTCCTTTTGCTGGTTTAAGATGGTCCTTTGCTGGTTTGAGCTGGTCCTTTGCTGGTCCTTTGATGGTTTATGCTGGTCCTTTGATGGTTTAAGATGGTCCTTTGATGGTTTAAGCTGGTTCCTTTGCTGGTTTAGATGGTTTTGGTCTTTTTGCTGGTCCTTTGCTGGTTTAAGCTAGTCCTTTACTGGTTTATGCAGGTCCTTTTACTGGTTTATGCAGGTCCTTTTGTACTGGTTTTAAGATGGTCTTTTTACTGGTTTAAGATGGTCTTTTTACTGGTTTATGCTGATCTTTTTACTGGTTTATGCTGGTCCTTTGCTGGTATAAGCTGGTCCTTTGCTGGTTTATGATGGTCCTTTTCTGGTTTATGATGGTCCTTTGCTGGTTTACGCTGGTCTTTTGCTGGTTTAAGCTGGTCATTTGCTGGTTTATGCTGGTCCTTTGCTGGTTTATGCTGGCCTTTTGCTGGTTTAAGCTGGTCCTTCTGCTGGTTTATGCTGGTCCTTTTGCTGGTTTAAGATGGTCTTTTGTTGGTTTATGCTGGTCCTTTGCTGGTTAAGCTGGTCCTTTGCTGGTTTATGTGGGTCCTTTGCTGGTTTAAGCTGGTCCCTTTGCTGGTTTAAGCTGGTCCTTTGCTGGTTTAAACTGTTTTTTTGCTGGTTTAAGCTGGTGTCCTTTGCTGGTTTATGATGGTCCTTAGCTGGTCATGTGCTGGTCATGAGCTGGTTTAAGCTGGTCCTTTTCTGGGTTATGCTGGTCCTTTGCTGGTTTATGCTGTTCTTTTGCTGGTTTATGCTGGTCCCTTGCTGGTTTAAGATGGTCCTTTGCTGTTTTAAGCTGGTCATTTGCTGGTTTAAACTGGTCTTTTGCTGGTTTATGCTGGTCTTTGCTGGTTTATGCTGGTCCTTTGTGGGTTAAGCTGGTCCGTTGCTGGTTTATGCTGGTCCTTTTGCAGGTTTAAGCCGGTCCTTTGCTGGTTTATGCTGGTCCTTTTACTGGTTTATGCTGGTCCTTTGCGGTTTATGCTGGTCCTTTGCTGGTTTATGATGGTCTTTTGCTGGTTTAAGCTGGTCCTTTGCTGTTTATGCTGGTCCTTTGCTGGTTTATGTTGTTCCTTTGCTGGTTTATGCTGGTCTTTTGCTGGTTTATTCTGGTCCTTTGCTGGTTTAAACTGGTACTTTGCTGGTTTAAACTGGTCCTTTACTGGTATATGCTGGTCCTTTTGCTGGTTTAAGCTGGTCCTTTTGCTGGTTTAAGCTGGTCCTTTTACTGGTTTAAGATGGTCTTTTTACTGGTTTAAGATGGTCTTTTTACTGGTTTATGCTGGTCTTTTTCTGGTTTATGCTGGTCCTTTGCGGTTTACGCTGGTCCTTGCTGGTTTATGCTGGTTCCTTTGCTGGTTAAGCTGGTCCTTGCTGGTTTAAGCTGGTCCTTTGTGGGTTTATGCTGGTCTTTTGCTGGTTTATGCTGGTCCGTTGCTGGTTTATGCTGGTCCTTTGCTGGTTTATGCTGGTCCTGTGATGGTTTATGCTGGTCCTTGTGGTTTAAGCTGGTCCTTTTGGGGTTTTAAGCTGGTCCTTTGCTGGTTTAAACTGTTTTTTTGCTGGTTTAAGCTGGTCATTTGCTGGTCCTTTGCTGGTTTAAACTGTTTTTTTGCTGGTTTAAGCTGGTCCTTTGGTTTAAGCTGGTCTTTTGCTGGTTTTATGCTGGTCCTTTTGCTGGTCCTTTGCTGGTTTATGATGGTCATTTGCTGGTTTATTGCTGGTCCTTTGCTGGTTTATGCGGGTCCAGGTGGTCATTTGCTGGTTTATGATGGTCCTTTGCTGGTTTAAGCTGGCCTTTTGCTGGTTTATGCTGGCCCTTTTGCTAGTTTATGCTGGTCCTTTAGCTGGTCCTTTGCTGGTACATTGCTGTTAAGCTGAGTTCTTGCGGTTTAAGCTGGTCCTTTGCGCGTTTAAGTGGTCCTTTTGAGGTTTTAAAACGCTGGTCCTTTGTGGGTTATGACTGGTCCTTTGCTGGTTTAAAGTGGAGTCCTTTGGGTTTAAGTGGTCTTCTCGCGGTTATAGATAATGAAGGATTTCTGTTATGCTGGGTCATTAATTTTTGTCTGGTTATGCTGGGCCTTTTGCTGGTCTTTTGCTGGTTTTTGTTGGTCCTTTTGCTGGTTTATGTTGGTCATTTTGCTGGTTTATGCTGGTCTTTTGCTGGTTTATGATGGTCCTTTTGCTGGTTTAAGCTGGTCCTTGCTGATGTTTAAGATGGTCATGTGCTGTTTTATGCTGGTCATGTGCTGGTTTATGCTGGTCCTTTTGCTGGTTTATGCTGGTCATTTTGCTGGTTTATGATGGTCATTTTGCTGGTTTATGATGGTCATTTTGCTGGTTTATGCTGGTTTTTGCTGGTCCTTTGCTGGTTTCTGCTGGTCCTTTGCTTGTTAAGCTGGTCCTGTGCTGTTTAAGCTGGTCCTTTGCTGGTTTAAGATGGTCCATTGCTGGTTTATGCTGGTCCTTTGCTTGTTTTTGCTGGTCCTTTTCTGGTTTTAGCTGGTCCTTTGCTGGTCCTTTGCTGGTTTAAGCTGGTCCTTTTGCTGGTTTATGATGGTCCTTTGCAGGTTTATGATGGTCCTTTGCTGGTTTAAACTGGACCTTTGCTGGTTTAAGATGGTCCTTTACTGGTTTAAGCTGGTCCTTTGCTGGTTTTATGCTGGTCCTTTTGCTGGTTTATGCTGGTCCTTTTGCGGGTTTATGCTGGTCATGTGCTGGTTTAAGCTGGTCATATGCTGGTCCTTTGCTGGTTTATGCTGGTCTTTGCTGGTTTAAGATGGTCCTTTTAAGATGGTCCTTTGCTGGTTTATGCTGGTTTATGCTGGTCCTTTGCTGGTTATGTGGTCATGTGCGGGTTTAGTGGGCCTTTGCTGGGTTTATGCGGGTCCTTGTGTGGTTTTGCTGGTCCTTTTGATGTTTATGCTGGTCCTTTGCTGTCCTTTGCTGGTTTCACTGGTCCTTTTGCTGGTTTAGCTGGTCCTTTTGATGTTTATGATGGTCCTTTGCTGGTTAAGTGGTCCTTTGTGTTTATGCTGGTCCTTTGCCAGCACATGACCAGCAATTCAATAAAGACCAGCATAAAACCAGCAAAGGACCCGCATTAAAAACATGCTTAATCAGCATATGCTGGTTTTTTCAACAGGCCACGCAGACTCTTGATTTCTTATAAACATTTTTGCACGTGTGGTGTAAATAGTCGCGTGACCAGAATTGTCCTTGTAATATTTTTCATCTTTATTTTATCCTTCCTAATTCTTTTTTTATTCAACGGTGTTACGTCAAATGATGCGTTCCTTTAATCGTTGTTCAGACAATAAACTGGACAAAACAACGTTCACATGAACTAATGAAAACATTGCCAAGTTACGAAACATGATACCTGTTTCTGATGCAGAAAAGCTAGTTCATGCATTCATGACCTCTAGACTGGACTATTGTAATGCACTGCTAGGTGGTTGTCCTGCATCTTCAATAAACAAGCTACAGATAGTCCAAAATGCAGCGGCTAGAGTCCTTACCAGGTCAAGAAAATATGATCATATTACCCCAATTTTACAGTCTCTGCAATTTTACTGACATATTAAGTTCCGTATCAGTTACAAAAAATTATTACTTGCCTATAAGGCCCTTAATGGTTAAGCTCCTGCGTACCTAACTAGTCTTCTACCACGCTCCAATCCATCACGCTCCTAAAGGTCGCAAAAATTCTGGACCTTTTGGTATTACCTAGGATATCAAAGTCCACTAAAGGAGGTAGAGATTTTCGCATTTGGCTCCCAAACTCTGGAATAGCCTTCCTGATAACGTTCGGGGTTCAGACACACTCTCTCTGTTTAAATCTAGATTAAAGACACATCTCTTTGGCCAAGCATTCAAACAATGCATCTCAATCTTTTACTGCAGTCATAATCTTTTACTGCAGTTATATATAATCAAATGCACATTATTATTCGTTAGTTGGGGTTAAACAAAATCATTTTGCTTGGGGTGGAACAGCAGCTATGCTAATTATGTCTCTATTTTTTTCTCTGTTTCTGCTGGGATTAACATCCCGGGGTAACTAGGATTTACACAAAGCTTCAGTCTGGATGACAGCACACCTGAGAAGAGATGATGCAACCCCCTCAGAGGACCTCAGATGATGCCAACCCTGAAACAACATACAGAACTACCACATTTTGCTATAAGTTTGATTGCATCATATAATAATTGCTGTTAATATTATTCATCGTCTGTTTTATTACGTCTTAATTGATTTTTCCGTACTGCTGGTTCGTATGGTCAGAGGAGAACTGGCCCCCCGAATGAGCCTGGTTTCTCCCAAGGTTTTTTCTCATTCTGTCACCGATAGAGTTTTGGTTCCTTGCCGCTGTCGCCTATGGCTTGCTTAGTAGGGGACACATCATTTCCGGCGTTATCGTTGACATGATTGCAAAGATATTATTTAAAATTTTGAGCTGGATGTTGACATCACTGAATCAATGATGAACTGACTTTAACGAAAAATGAGTGTTTACTAGTGTCACTTTGCATTATTGACACTATTTCCCTAATTAATGCTGTTCAGTTGCTTTGACAATCTGTATTGTTAAAAGCGCTATATAAATAAAGGTGACTTGACTTGACTTGACTTAATGAAAAGAAATAAGTGAATGTAACTAAAGGAATTTGTGTCGTAAAGCTTATTCCTCTGAACAGCTTCGATCAGCGTTTCACAAAATACCGCGTGGAAACAAATGTTACAAGTAAGACAGTCATACACTTTCTAGTAACTATTATGAAGTTACTTAATTATTGCGCAGCCAATAAACTGGACAAATCACAACGTGCGCAATAAATAAGAATTTATATATGCAGCAGTATTTGAAAGCCTCCAGCAAATTTACAGTGAAGCTGTCTACTGAACAAAACATTTTTTATGTAAAGTATTAATCTCTAAAAACTTTGAGGTTGTTTGATATGAACGGTATTATAAAGTGAAAACGAATGCTTCTTTTTTTGTCGCAGTACCTATCCTGACTATTTTCAAAGTTTGCTTCTTCATCATTCAACAATGCAAATGTAGGCTATTCCTTGTCTGTAGTTTTGCTGCCTGTTTGGCATTGTAAATTTACAGTGCTCTTTCATGCTAATAATAAATAACTAAATTGGGAAATGTTTGGAGTTAGTTAGAACGCGATCGCAAATTCGCGTTCAGGGCACATCGTTTTGTAACACTGCAACAGCTTTCTTTAAAAACATGACCTAATTAGTACATCAAACATCACTTACATGGTTAGTTATAGATTTAGAAATGAATCAATAAAAATGTAACGACATTGTAAGTTCTACGGAGTTTATACATCTCCATGTATATTCACTGGTTAAACGTCGACCAACAGCGATATAAGAACAATTTTTATTTTAAGGACTTTTATTTTGAAATGACGTCTGCTCGAGAACACCGGATATCCACGCAGATAGATGTGATGCTGTTGAAAGATTCAGTGGAGAGGTGACATTTTTATCACTTGATTTTCAATAAACGTTATTTTTTTTATTCCGTGTTGTTAAGATGAACAATGTCATTTGCTATTTAAACGCAAGAAAGCTACCTGTTTTCTTAGTTTCCACCTCACTGTGGATTTCTGCCTCAAATTCAGCAACAGTCAACAAAATTGTGCTGTTTTTATTGATGTCTGTCTTTTACTAAAATCATTTGCAGATGATGAAAACTGTTGTTGTTCGTCGTGTTGTGTTTAATAAAGATGTTGAGCTCACTGAAACGGGCAGCATTAGCCAGGTCGCTATTACTGTATCTTACAGATAGACAGCAGCACATGTAACGAGCCTAAAATCAATTACAGAATACAGGCCCTCACAGACCGTGAATCTGTCAATCAAAATGGTAACAACTACGACTAAGCATAAACCAGAACTAATAACATCTCTCAAACCACCAATTAATTATGATTTACACACAATGCAGACAAATAAAATGATTAAATATGTCTTATTAGATGTTATTAACATTGGCCATCTTCCTCAGGGCAAGTCTGTTCCTACCTGGGCAGGTGAAATGGCGTGTGCAGAAGTGCCTTTAGATGAGCTGCATGTGACTGAGCCCTTTGGACCACAAGGGCACCCTACCAGCATGTTTTTTTCCTGCATAATTAACTAGAGTAGATCTGAACCATCACTCTAGTCCAGTACTTCTATGAGCTACATGAATGATGATGCCACCTTAATGTCTCCCATCAGCACCCTGACCATAAAGAAGAGAGGCGTTTCTTAACCTATAAACCCCCACCTGAGGATGGCACACCTGTGCTGGTGGAAGAGTTTCTGGAGCATGCTCAGTTCATCTCAGAGGATCTGGAGTGGCTGCTGGCTTTACCTCATGACAAGTTCTGGTGTCAGGTTAGACTCTCTAAAATACAAAAGTTGTTTATGGAGATTTGAGTAAAATGAAGTTATACTTCTCTTGATGAAGAAAATAAATCTGCTAGTAATGAAGATACAGTACAACAAAATAATAATGTTGTTTTTCGACCATTACATTATATAATATGACACGCAGCCAGGCAGATGCCATATTGTTTCTTTTTTATTCTTTCTCCATTTAGGTGGTATTTGATGAGTCATTACAGAGGTGTTTGGACTCTTATTTGAGACACGCTCCACGTGGTTTGGACCCATCTGGTCTCTCGTCCAGTCCAGCTGTAGCTGACATGCAGAGGAACATTCATCGCTTTGTGGTCTTCCTCAGGATGGCTACGCACAAAGAGTCTAAGGTAAACATACACTCCTGAACTCCCATAAACTCTTTTTTAAATAAATTATATTGTTTAATGAATAATTCTAATATGCTGATTAGTGCCCAAGTAACATTGAAAACAGTTGTGCTGGTTAATATTTTTGTTGTTGAAAACACGATCAGTTTAGGATTTTGATAAATAACACACAAGTTTAAGAACGCTTTGATTTAAAATATAAATCTTCTGTAACATTAAAAAAAAATCTTTACTGTCACTTTTGATCATTATGCTTCCTTGCTGAATGAAAGCATTCATTCTTTCCAAAGAAAACTACTGTATCACTGACCCCAAACCTTTTATAATTACTATAAATGTAAGCTGGTGGTTTTGTATTAAATGACATTAAATTCATATGATTGCAATATATTTGGTATTCAGTGGTATTCAAAATCATTTGTTTTTTCCTCAGGAGAACTTCATAACCCCTGCTGTGTTTGCAGAGATATGTCAACAACTACCTATTTGACATTCCCAAAATTCTGGATCTGTGTGTGCTGTTTGGGCACGGAAAATTCCAACTGCTACATAAAATGATCGGTACACAAAATCTGATAGATATGGGCATATAATAATCGCCAGAAAAATACATAAATACCTCACAAACCCATCTGATTTTTTAAATCACTCACAATGGTTTCCATATTTAACACTAAAATTGCATACTTTTCACTTTTTCCAGAGAACATTTTTATAACAGCACAGTTATTATGGAGACCTAAATGAGGACTATACCTTCAATCATCCAGGTAGTTATTGTTATCATGAGATGTTTCTAAATGTGTTGATTCATCTAATTGTGTCGAACTTCCAGAAAATCTGTGTGTGTGTGTGTGTGTGTACATTCTAGGTGTTTGATATGATATTACAGAAGTGTGGTATTCAGTCAGAGGACACAGGAAACAGTCAACCCCTCAAACTGAATGCAAACAAATGCCTAACTGCCATGGCCATTCCAGAGGAGGTAACCAAATTGAAACTTTCTTAACCATTTTTACAAATACAAAGACACATACGGACACATACTACCTTTAAATCACACAGTGTCCTGAAAGGCAGAAATAATATGCTTATATTTATATATGTATTATGTCTCATAGGAGCTAGCAGACTTGGTTTTGTACATGTGTGATACTTGCACTACTATCCACTCTTTCCTGGACACCTTCCCTGAGGCTTGTTCTACCTTCAAACAACACAACTTTCTTAACAGGTGACCAATACAGTACACCCACACCATCCAAACTATGATTCACAGTGTCCTCAAGGGCAGAATTTCATACCTGATATTCCTGATACAAAAACAATGAATGGTGCGTCTCTTAATGTAGATTATCGTCATTCTATGAGATGGCAGTTCCAGACCTGAAGAAAGCAGTGAAGAAGAGAAATTTCAATAAAAGGTTAGAATGGCAAACTTGATGAAACACTTGACGTGTTCTCTTACATTCAACACATTTTTTCGTGATAGATGCACTAGATGCAATCTGTCTCAGTTTACAGGAGGACATGTGGAGACGAATATCTCATTCAAGAAAGAAAATGGTAGAGAGTGTTCACCTGTTGCTCCAACACACGTTTACAGCCCATTCTGGAGGGGTGAGGAAAAATACATGCTTTTAAACCACATTAAATAAGCAAAGATGGGAACGAATACCAGATGTCTTTGATCTTAAGTTTAATTGATTTTCACAGCTCTGAAAACATGGTATCCTACGTAGAAGATCTTCTACAGAACTTCACAGCTTTCCTTCAAGAGAAAAGGTAAATCATGCAGAAATGCCTCTGCAAGGTCATGGTTGTATATGTAGTTTATCACAGCCAGTGACTAAATTGCATTCTCCTTGCACTGTTTGTCTCTTTATTGCTCAGATTCCTGGCAGATTATGATGAACAGTTCCCTATAGCGGATGACATCAGTCTCCTTCAGCAGGCCTTCCCTCATTTGTATCTTTCACTGTGGTCCAGTGGAACACTATATGATGATTTTGAAAGGAATAAAAGGGAAAGCATTCTGACATCTTTCAAGCTTCTGTTAGAGAAGATGACCTTAATGATTCAAGAAATAACCTGTCCCAATATCTAATTGTTTTCCTACACATATACTATATTCTACACTAATACATAATTAGTGGTGCACTGATACCAATACTGGTGCTCATTTCCTCTAATAACAATATCCGATACCTACCATGCATGCACAAAGTTCATTTCATTAACGTTGTCATGCAAAGAAACACTGGCAGCAGAACATTATGCTGTCAATCACTGCCAATTTAGGCTGTTGTGCAAGTAGAGAACCACAAAGCACATTCTGCCTTTATCTTTAAAATCTTGCCTTGTCACAGAGAATCAGAATAATGCCTCTTTTCTACATTTTTAAGCTTCTCTCTATGATTTTCTGCTATTCTCCTTGATCTGTCCACTCAAGAGACGACACCAGGATGTCTTATCTGTTGCAGGGTGTAGAGTCTTTTTGGGAGTGTGTGGGGAAAAAGAGATGCTTCCCCTCTTCAGCCAATCACAGCGCAGGAGCCAAGCGCAAGACTGGCAGAGATTTAGCAGTTTCCCAGAAGGAAGGAGCAGGATTGTTGGAAGACAGAGAGGAGTTGAGAGGAGCGGAAGCTATGACTGACATACCCCGTAAGGGCGACAACGTGAGTTCATTAGCTGCTAAAAATATCTACAAAAGTGTTAAAAATGTGTTTTTATCACCCTCTGGTAAAATTAAGGTAATTTTTTACCCTCTTATTTTTGGGGCCTGTAGGGGGCAGTGTGCACATTGAGTGCTGGAGAACTAGAGTCTCTGCTGTCCCATATCCATGACCTGTTTCCGGACTTGGGAGAGGGATTCATACTGGCATGTTTGGAGGAGTACGGCTACATTTCTGAACTTGTCATCAACAACATTCTGGAAGATAAACTGTCTCCTTCTCTTGACAAACTGGACAGGGAAATGGCAAGGTGAAGTCCAACTGAAGTGACTTGCTAGCTAGGATTTATGGTTCAGTTCAGGTCCACTTCATTGTTGCTTACTGACTAATGTTTCCCTGTAGGCCTGTGAAAAATGAGCTTCCATCAGTTTTGAGCACTAGATCAAACGTGTTTGACGATGACGACTTTGACGTGTTCAACCGTGACCGACTAGACATGAGTTGCGTTTGGAAAGGCCGGAGGTGATCGCAAGTTAAAATTCCACTTAAAAAGCATTACCCTATCCTGCCCTGCAGTACATTACTCTAATTTTAGTCTGATTAGTCTGATAGTCAAACAAGCTGCTAAATATTCATGCTAATCCACTTGGTCAAAAGAAAATAGTCTTTGACAAGTACAGCGTAAACTGACATCAGAGAACCACATGAAAATGGGCTTATGAAATATTCAGCTGAAGCTGTAAAAGATGGTTTGTGTCAACTAGAAATTAATGTCTTTGCGTATTTCAGACAGGGGGAGAGTTTGTGTGCCACGCTCAATGACAAGCAGCACATAGAAGAGCAGAGAGCGAGATATCAAGCCTACCAGACAGTGGTGGATGAGATTCCCATAGCGAATGGCCCCTCTGGAAATCGTGATAATGCTTTCGGGATGGATGATTATGATGATGAATATGATGACACGTATGATACCAACCAAATTGGAGCCAATGATTTAGATGAAGAGGATGAACTATTGAACCGCAGGTATGAGCGGTGACAAATGTACATAAACTTGCATCTCCCTCCAATGTGGCTGATCAGTATGGGTTTTCAAAGACCATTTTGTTAAATTTTTTGTACATCTTTGAATGGAGGAACGGGAAATGCATTGCAAATATTAAATTTATATTAGGGCTGTTCTATTAATCAAAATAAAACCAAAATCGCAATATGGCTTATCGGTTTTCTCAAAAAAAGGAAATGAAAATGAGAAATAGTTAATCTAGTATTTTGATAGTAATCTAATCATTATTCTTGTTACAATCAATTGAATATACATCTAATTGCGTTAACATTGAAAGTATTTTTCCTTTAGGCGTTTACTACCCCACCAAGTTCTCAGGGAACAGGCCACAGGCTCGGAGAATGAGAGGACAAGGATGAGGAGGAAGAGGAAAGGTTTGAAGAGTCCGTTCTCTTTTTGTTTTAATTAAATGAATTGGTCCCTTACGAGGTTTTGTTTTGTTATAGATAACTGGGCTTTCGTACTGCCCTTTTCTTTTTCTCTTCCCTGTTAATAGAAGGTAAATTAGACGGATTTGAACAAATCACAGTTCAGGTTATAGCATCAGGCACATTTGTTTATTACGAGCTCTGGTGTATTTTGAGCAGAATGAGGCTGTGAAAAATGCATCACTCATCCAGGACCAGCAGGCTCAGAGAGAGAGCCGAGCCAGGGAGAGATGCTTTGCAAAGCAGGAAAGGGTAAAATGTTGGAAACATGATGGATTAGGGATGTAACGATGCACCCCGAACCAGTTCAAAATCAATTAAAACATGTGATGATTCAAGTTGGTAGAAATGCTAAATGAATCGCGATACAGTTTGTGGCGGGGGTTTATATGAATGTATCTCCGAGGGGAACTGACTGTCTTCAGAAAAGTTTAGATGGCATGTTCTTTCAGTAAGTCAGACCATTCTGTTTTTCCTTCAAGTTTTGAAATTATACAATCTAATTTAATCAAAAACTGCTCATGCTGTATGTACTATCTTGTTGAGCGGTGATTAACATGCAGTGGTTGCCTCTTTTACGAGACAGCTATATCGCCGTGTTCATGTATATATGAAGAGATTATTTTAGTAGTTTATTCCTTTGATTTAGGATTTGTTTTAACGTCAATTTAGTTTTAACATAAAATATATTTCAATTTCACAAGGAAATATGCAGCATTTTGTCTAGAACTAAGAAAAAAAGACACTTCGCATTATATTTGCCGTAACGTAATGAAATCATATCATGCATACCAGATCGTGATCGTAGCATTGTGTGTTGAGTGAATCGTTACATCCCTACTGGAATATAGTTACACTGCACATGTGCACTGGTTATTATCTAACTAACCTAAAAACATTTATCAGTCAGTCATTAATTGATTTGACTTGGTTTTTCATGATAGCTACAGACCACCACCAGCAAGTAATGTGGTAGGAGGGCCAAAGGGACGGGGCCAGACACAGGAGATCATTTTGGACCGTCGCAGAAAAGAAGCGAATAAGAACAGAGGAGCCAATCACAATCGCAGAATGATGGCTGACAGGAAGAGGAACAAGGGCATGATCCCTTCCTAAGACTTTTACATTAACAACAGCACAATGCACATTCTTTGAGAGCTAAAAGCAGAAATAGCACCTGAAGTTTAATGTAGCTCCTCACTTATACAAGTTCAATATGCATTGAAATTACACTCTGGTCTATTACATAGACCTATTATTCTTTCAGATTGAAAATTTGGTTTTTTTTCCCCCTGAAGTTTGAATCAATGGGCTGAGTTTGAAGTGCTTAGTAAAATGCACAGGGATGTGTTTCTATAAGGGATCACGATAATCTTTTTGTTCTCTTTGCTAGTGATAGTCAACATAATGTGTGACAAGAAAACTTGTAAGGCAAAGGAGTCATGTCGTTTGACCTGTAACACATGAGTTTATTGAACAGAGAAGAGGTACAAACAGTTATTGCACAAAGTAAAATTCAATAAATAAATAAAGGAACATCAGGTTTGAGAATGTAGCATTTAAAATAAATCTGAGAACGAATTCTACAAAGGATGTGGTACATTACCCTACTCAAGCAAAAATGCAGCTCATGAGATCCTGTTCCAGTTCACTAAAGGTTTAGAAAGCAATTAAGACTTAACCTCAGAGCAGTCTTTTGAGAAATCTCCCCATTTGAGGTTGCACAGACTGGATACACAGTCTGATTTCAACAAGAGTCATATTGTGCCAAAGGCTGTAAGCATTCATCATTCTAGAAAAGAGAGATGTCATTTTTTCACAGACTTTGAACAGGCAATTGTTCTCTTGCCATGTGGAGAAACATATTTCTACTTACTAAGAAATGCAAAGCATTTTTGTAATAAAAAGCATATTTAAGAATGCTTTTGAAATAAAAAATAAAACATGAATAAATACTGTTCTTAAGACTGTCTATATTTTGTTCCTCTTTTTGTGAGTGTTTACTATAATTTGACGTAATGGTTGTCTACCTGTCTGGCAGATGCCCTCCTGAGAAAGCATGGAGTCAAGACGGCTCATGTATCATGACTGAAGCATCGATAGCCTAGGGTGGGAAATTCCTCAGATTTGGCATACAGCATATATTGAAATGAGGATGCTTTGCGGCTGCGGGTTAAGTACATTTAATGCACAGTTAATATCAAGCTACAGCTAGGGTTTGCTTGTGAGGCTACAGTCTTCATCTATCCGTCTCTAAGAATCCAACCCATACGTAATGACAATTGAAAAGGGGAAATAACTTTGGAGGGATGTAGATGCCTACCTGTAGATGAGTACAAGTGCTTTTTCATTATAAGATTCTTTAACGTTTTTTTTTTTGAAAGAAGTCTCATGCTCATCAGGGCTGCAATTATCTGATAAAAAAAACAATAAACCTAATATTGTGGAAAATTAATTACCATGTTTAAAAATAACTTAATATATTTTAAAATATATATTTTTTCATGTGATGTCTATGATGGCTGAATTTTCAGTAGCCATTACTCCAGCGTTGCGTGGTCCTTCAGAAATCAATTTTGAAAACATTTGTGCTGCTTAAATGTGAAAATGACACAGTTTTGGAGGCTCTTTATGAATAGAAAGTTTAAAAGGCAGTATTTATATATAAACTCGAAACCTTTTGGAACCTTTGCTGTTTTAGTTTGATTCAATATACTGCCTCTTGCTGAATAAAAGTATTAATTTCTTATTGAAAAACTTTTGAATGGTAGTGTAGTTTCATTAGTTCAAACTCTGCAAAAACCTGACTGGCATGATTTCAGACGAAAGCATTTACATGACATTTCAAAAAGACAATTCAAAACTAAAATGAAAAGAAACTGAACTTCTAAAATGCATGTAAATGTACTCATAGTCCCTGTAAATGATCTTTAAAAGCGACAATAATAGTAAAAGTCGCTCTCTGTGCAGCAAGAAGGCACAGGGCATCCTTGCAGCTCTTTGTATGGAGATTTAGCCATCAAAGCCAAACAATGGCGAACTTACAATGGCACTACACTACGGAGCCCCAAACTTGACATGCAGCGGGAAAAAATAAGATATTGTAGCCATTAACTTAAAAATAAAAAAATTAAGAATAAATTAATAAATCATGGACACAGTATTTTTTTTTCTGCATGTCATGTGGGGCTCCATACCACACAACCATTCCAAAAACAAACGTAATGATAATGTTTCTGCTTAAAGGTCTTGCCAGAAGCATTTTGTATGTTCTCAAAAGATGTCAAGATCACATCTTCAAGGTTAGGACCTACAACAGCCAAGAACAAAATCCTTTTTTGGTGAAACGGCCAGGTTGGGCACCAGCCCTGGTCTCATATTAGAGGAAAATGTTGAGTTATATTCTACTGACAGATTTCTTATGCAGTGCTTGAATACTATTTCTTATATTTTCTTAAAGGACTTTATCCTAACTTCATGCCTACCCTTGTTTAAACAAAAATTTGAGACTTTTAGGTGTATGATTCTTCCTTAATTTGAAGAGATCTGAAATATTACTTTTGTTTTTTGCTGTGTATATGACTTCACAATCCGTGTATCTGTGAATTGTTGAGCCGGTTCAGCAAACGTAACTGAAGTAGTCAACTGTGCGCAAATTAATTGATCCCATGTAGAAGGACCTACCTTCAAAAAACTTCTCAAGTGGTTTGACCCAAGATCAGGAATTAGTCCAGAATCTTGGAGTCAAGAACACAAGGTTTATAGTCTTTGGAGAGGTCAAAAATCATTACCATGGTGGTATTCTGACCTTACAGTACAGATGAGGGGTTTAGTTGCCATGAAAAGTCTGAATCGGAAGAGTCAATCCAATTCCACAAATCCCTAGTCCAGAATCCTTCTTGGTCCAGCTCAATAAAAATTACCTGGGAGGAACAGAACAAGAGAAGGAAGAGTTCAGTTTAAATTTGGCAACTAATGGTGATGCTGGCCAAGTGTTGATTGACAGTGTGCATGGAGCAAAAATATGTAGATGATTAAGTGACAATATTGACAAATGACAATATTTCTGTCTTTCTCACCAAGCACGCTACGTTTGCAGAGAGGACAGGTCTGCTGGAGGAGTAGCCAGGGATCCACGCAATCTCTATGGAATTCATGGAGGCACGGTAACACCCTCAAACACTAAAACACACCCAAAAAGAGCAGTGATTAAACTGTCGTTCTTTATGAAAAAATAATAACTCTACCGAGCAAAAGCATAAGAATGTGCTGAGGATCTGTCACCTGGTTGTTGTTGTACTGCTCCAGACAAACTGCACAACTATCTGTCTCCACAGGTTGAGTTTGTGTTGGGTCACATCTCACTTTGGGTTGCCGGTATATCCTCGTCTTCAGTGCTGATAATCTCCTTAAAATGTCTTGCTTTAGGTCTGACTGTAAAACAAAGAGTTTATTTCAAATTGTATTTACATTATAAACTGTGTACAGTGTATAGACTACCACTCAAAAGTTTGGGGTCAGAAAGAGTTTATGTTTTTGAAAGACTGCCATTTATTTGATCCCCCCCCCCAAAACATAAAAACAGTCTTTTGTGAACTATGATTACAATTTAAAATAACTACTTTTTTTTCATTGTAAATATTAAAGTGTAGTTGATGGAAAGTAGACCTTTCAGCATCCATGACTCCACGTTTCAGTGCCACATAAGGCTTCAGAATCTTGTATATGTGATTTGGTCACTGTTGAAAAACAGTTGTGACTGGGCAATATTTTTGGGAAACAGAGTCCATTTTTTTCAGGATTATTTGATGAACAGAAAATTCAAATCTAGAACATTTTTGTAACATTACACATGTCTTTAATGTCACTTTTGAATTTAGAGCATCCTTCTTGAATAAAACTTTCATTTCTTCTGGGGGGAAAAACAAATCTTACTAACCCAAACCTTTTGAACGGTAGTGTATGTTTTTGATGGGATCTCCTTCCAGTCTCCAGTTAACATGGCTACTTTCTTCAATTAGTCACATTAGTGTCATTAACTTTTTGAAAATGTTTCCAACTTCAGACTTAATCTGTCACAAAAGCAGTGTTCACCTCCAAATCATCATTAAACTGGTTGTCCTGGTACTGCCAGCGTGCATTAACTATGACCCCTGTGGAGAGGACCAGGGCCACCAGAACAACAGTGTTCCAGAGCTGCTGAAGATATTTCTGGACAGATGAACAAAAATGAAGTTAAAAAGAAGAGAAATTCTCCTTGCTGTCTAATGAAACTGCTCTTTAATTACTAAACAAGTGACATGAAGTATTAAAGGAATAGTTCACCCAAATGAAACTGTTCCGTATCCACTCCCCTCCTGTCCATTCCAAACTGGAATTTTCATGTATGGGGGAACTATTCCCTTTAAGCAAAATACAGTGCCTTGAGAAAGTATTCATACCCCTTCATTTTTTCACGTTTTGTTTTGTTGCTCCCTTATGTTAAAATGCTTTTAATTACTTTTTTCCACATCAATCTACACCCCATACACCATAATGGCAAAGCAAAAACAGAACTGTCACAACTTCTTAAATTTATTAAAAATAAAAAAACTGAAATAAGTATATTGCATAAGTATTCATAAATACTAAATATTTAGCTGAGGCACCTTTACAGTCTCAAGTCTTTTTGAAGCAGAATTTTTTTCTGAACTCCTTCCCAGAAGTGTGGCTTGATGCAAACCTGTTTCTGAGCTCTACAGGGCCTCAGGGCTTGGCTTTTGCTCTGATATGCATTATCAGCTGTTAGACCTTTAATTAAGACGTGTGTGCCTTTCCAAATTATACCCATTCAATTGAATTTGCCACAGGTTAACTTCACTTGAAGTGTAGTTACATCTACAAGCAATATGAATGCTCCTGAGCTAAATTTCAACTGTCCCAGATAAGGATATGAGTACTTATGCAATGGAATAATTTAAGTTTTTTATTTTTAATAAATTTGCAAAGACCATTATGGTGTATGGAGTGTAGATTGATATGGAAAAAAAGTAATTTAAAGCAGTTTAACATAAGGCAGCAACATAACAAAATGTGAAAAAATGATGCACTGTAAGATGATTACATGACAGTACTGAAATATTTTGGACTGTAAGGCTATGGCAGTAACCCTGGATGATATGATATGTCTTCATAACACTCATACCTGGACCTGAGAGTTGGTCTCCCCAGTGCAGATGACCCCTTGCCATTCCCCATACAACCCTCCTCTTGAACGGCCACAGCTGGACCACAGGGTCAAGGTGGCACCCTTTGACACAACATTTAGAAATACCACACTTCCACACTAATGAAAAAGCGTGAAACTATGCTACATAGAAATGTATTATCAGTAAAATCTTACCAGACTGTCCTGTAGAAAAGACTTATAAGTGATTTTTGCCGTTGCATGAAGGCCTCTAATTGAATAAAAGTAGAAAAAGACACATTCCTAAAGTATATTCTGTTTATTCAGAAGAAAATCTGTAATTTCTTGACTGTGGATTACCTGAGGAGTGCTCCGATGAGCTTAGTGACATTTTCTGATGTCTGAATGATAATGATTGGCTTTGAGAGGACCTGAGAGAGATCCATCTATAGAGGAAGAACAGTTTTCTTTTCTTTCTTTTTTTTAAATTCTTATACATATCTAATAACCATTATGAAATCAACTGAAGGTTTATGGAACAGAACAGCAAAGCTCTCACCTCTCGGACAGTTTTCTGGTTTAAAGCCAGTATAATCAAAGCAGATGCACCCAAAACAAGAGCACGCTTCATCTGTGGAGGACAGAGCTGTCAGTTTGATCAGTACTTCCTAATCATCATGTTTTAGTCTTCACAATGACAATTATGAATACCTTATTGACCACAGAGGCAGCAAACGACTCCTGGTTGCTGTTACTGGAAACTGTACCTTCCTCCATCTGGACAGGTACCACTCCAATCCAGGGGTTCGGATCCTTTCCATCACTGCTTTCACTGTTGGGTTTAATAGCTTCATCTTTTATCTGCAGAGAGCATGACACTGATGCTTAAGACAACTGACAAATTTGTCCCACAACTTTACGTAATATTAGTTTTTAAAATATAAATTTTTCAACTTCAATCAAAAATATTAGATAATCACTAGAACGTTCTTTCATTTCATTTTCTCTCATTTTGATTTAAAAACGTTTTATAGTTTATACATTTTTATATAATTTTAAGCAGTTCGTGTCTCGAAGTTTACTTATTCATAGAAATGAATGAATATATATAGATTTTACCAAACATCTAGGAATGAAGGCTATATATCTTATTAACGTCTAGATTATTAAATATTTTTGCGGGTATACTAGGTAATATATGGTTAGTGGCATAGATGAGCTTTCCACGGTTTATTAGTATTTTTATAATTCATGTTCCACTGCGCGACCAGCACAAGATATGTTAAAAAGGAATGTGAATATACTTTAATATAATTTTCTGGCGATCATCTACAATAAAAGCAGCTATGCTATAATAAGTTAACACTATATAGTCAATATTGATATAATATTTAAAATATGTCAATATTTATAATATTACATATTTTTTGTATCACAGTGCTGTCACAGTCAACACATGAGAAAATTGTTAAAATGCAAATATATTGAATAATACATCGTTTATTTTACAGCTACAGCAACAACAACAACAACAAAACCCAATGAAAAACAATGAAATTGGTTTTTAAAAAATTACATTTAGTTCCTAGTTTATTATTTTAAGCAGGTACACAGCCGAAGCAGTTTTTTTTTTTTATACCAGAAACCATTGGCCCCCCCCCCCCCCCCAACAAGATGAAACATGCATTCAGAACAAAATAAAATGTCTTGCAATATCAAGTATCTGTTTGCATGCATTGATCACTTACTAATATGAGGTCTCCTTTGAGATCATGTTTGTTTTTGCTGTGGTTTTCCATAGGGTCGTTCTCCAGACTCCCCTGGACCACCTCACCCTGTAAAACATGCTGATGGTCTTCCAGAAACGCCTCTACAAATGCCACCTGTTCGCTGGAGGGAGAAGCGGGGTGGTCCGGGGGGCCTGGAAGGGGGGGGGTGGGGGTGCAGAGGGCAAAGCCACAACGATACACAGCACAGAAAGACAAGCTAATGCGCCCATGGCTCCCTGTCAGCTGATCTTATAAATCATAGACTAAAAGTTTGAGCCATACTGCACACAGAACAGTCTGTTCTGTCACCTCCTGCTAATGTCAACAACAGTGAGTTCTTCTTCTGCGGCTCGCTTTTTCCAGCCTGGGCTTGCGAAAGTGAAACTAGCTAGAATGGCAACTGTCTGTTCAGCCTGGTGGTAAATGCACTCATGTCCTCTAGGGGACGCTGTGTGGTCAAATCTTTCATTATGACACATCAAGCTCCGCCCTCTTTGGGTTTTACAGATTTGTATCCGCATTTCCTTGTAGTTCGATTTCTATATACATCCGTTATGAAAAGATGTGCGCTCGCCTCCCAGTGGGAAGCTGTAAAATAGTTTTATAAAGCATTACTCTTTTTTTAAGCTTTATTTTGCGCTTTTCCACTCAAAATATGTTTTTTAAAGGTTTCTGTAATCTAACCATTACTCAGTTCTGTACACGTGCGTATTTGACATGACAATTAATTTGACCGACCTTAATGAAAATGTTAATCCTTGTTTATAATTTGACAAACGTTTTCCTCTATAAACAAAAAGTAATGTTTTATTTTTTTATAATAATTTCGAATAAAATGTGCTAAATCTGTAAACTGCAGATATCAAAACGGAACAATGGGGATAGATAGATAGATGATGTGATAGATCGATGATAGATAGATAGATAGATAGATAGATAGATAGATAGATAGAACCTGCGTCTATTAAAAAAAAGCCAGCTTTCAATTTTGTCACCAGTTATAGCATCTATTATGTTATTTCATACCAATACCATAACTATGCTACATGTCCAGAACGTGCTAATATCGTGGTTCTTTATTGTTATTGACCTCAGCCTTACTGTGGTATACTTCTGAAATTATGTAATGTAGCGCTGCTATTATTTAGTCGCTTTTGTATGTGATTTCCTCGTTTTTAAATCGCTTTGGATTCCGCTTCTGCCAAGTGAATTCATGTAAATAAGGAACACACAAGCTGATTCTTTGTTTCCAAGGGAACTTCGAAGAAGACGGCGAACTTCCGGCGTGACTTCAGTTGCTGCTGCTTCACGCTCACAGAGTGATGAGAGAGAGGGAGGGATAAAGAGAGACAAGACATGGAGTTCAACTGAGCAACAAAGTAACGGATGAGCCGCAGCACTTAAACGGCGGGCAGTGCGGGCGGACGGACGCTGGAAAAGATTCTCCTTGGGAGCGCAGAGGGAGAGATCGCGGGTTGCAAACGGCGGTTTAATAATTGATCCGCGTGAAGATGAAGCTCTTGAAGCCGAGTTGGGTCAATCACAATGGTGAGAGCAGCAGCCCGACTCTCTCTGTGTCTGCGTGTGTGTGTGTTTGTGCAGGAATCCGGGGCTTCAACTTGCGCTTTTGTTATGTAGAGAGACGGATCGGGTCTCTTCTGCAGGTCTGTGCTTACGATCGGATACTCTTCTGCACGTTTTAGCGCGATAAGAATCATAGTAACCGGCTGTTTATTTTTATAATTTTTTTTTTAGCTTGGCTGGTTTTTAGGAAGCCACCCATGAATATATGATGTGCACACCACCCATTTTGAAGTTGCAAAAGACAGGCAGACCTCTGACATGGGTCGATGAGTCAATTGTGTTATTTAAGAGATGATCTGGCAATAATTAATAGGTTAAATGGAACTTATCTTTATGTATGCTATATGCTAATGTGGCCTTATTTGCATTTCATTTAACCTGCTTTGGAATCGTGCATTTTATGTATTGTATACATTTGTTGTTTTCTATTATTGCATATGTTTTTTGACAATGTTAGAGATGTGTTTTCAAACTGTGTTTTTGTGTAATAAGTGTGTTTTTGTTTTCAGGTAAACCAATATTCTCAGTTGATATCCATCCAGATGGAACTAAGTTTGCTACAGGTGGCCAAGGTGAAAATCTAAACCCTCTAACATCTGTCATTCTTTTGCGGAGTCTAGTTTAGCTTTCAGATGAAGCTTAGTTTGTAGAAGGTAGTTTTATTTCCATCCTAATTTAGCGACAAATGTGTCGTTGGGAGCTAATATTTTCAATGTTGATTGACAGGTGAGGACTCTGGGAAAGTGGTCATTTGGAATATGGCCCCGGTTCTTCGGGAGGAGGATGAGAAGAACGAGAATATTCCCAAATTGCTTTGTCAGATGGACAATCACTTAGGTGTTACTTGATACTTGATTTTTTTAACTCTATATTCAAGATTTAAAATATATGAATAAAGACAAATGTTGTGGATTATTGTTCTCTTAAAGGTCCCATGGCATGAAAATGTCACTTTATGAGGTTTTTTAACATTAATATGAATTCCCCTAGCCTGCCTACGGTCCCCCAGTGCCTAGAAATGGCGATAGGTGTAAACCGAGCCCTGGGTAACCTGCTTCGCCTTTGAGAAAATGAAAGCTCAGATGGCCCAAACTGGAATCTTCCCTTTATGTCGTCATACAGGAAAAAGGTTACCTCCCCTTTCTCTGCTTTAACCCGCCCATGAGAATTTGGCCCGCCCA
Source organism: Sinocyclocheilus anophthalmus (assembly GCA_018155175.1). Classification (NCBI taxonomy): domain Eukaryota; kingdom Metazoa; phylum Chordata; class Actinopteri; order Cypriniformes; family Cyprinidae; genus Sinocyclocheilus; species Sinocyclocheilus anophthalmus. The sequence goes on along the minus strand of JADLZN010006679.1, from coordinate 7,965 downwards.
TGAGAAAACGAGCTACTACCGTGCGAGGCGAGCGCAAAATTTTTTTTCCTCGAGAGACATCATGGATTGCAAACGAGCGAAGCTCCTTGCCCCGCCTCTCTCCTCCTCATTAACATTTAAAGCTACAGACACAGAAATGGCACATCCTAAGGAAAGCTCCTTAGTGGGAGGCGTAGGGCATAAATTCTGCCACCAGGGACGCCTGAATTCGGGAAAGAGACTTCGATACGTCTAGGGACCTTAGCTATTTTTTCCGCCTTTTTCATTTTCTATATAAAAGCATCTAAAAGCAGCATGTCATGGGACCTTTAAGACTTGATTTTGTTGCATTTATACCACATATTTTGCTCCCAACAATCAAAAGAACAATTCAGAGATGGTGTCTAGATTGTTTTGTCACTTAAATGTATTTTAAACTCCTTTGGATGTGAACTGCACTGACAGAATGGGAGACGGAATGTGTGACACTGATGAATATTCAGCATCTAATTAAATGTTTTATGTAACTTTGTACATTTCAGCATGTGTGAATTGTGTGCGCTGGTCAAATAATGGCTTATACCTGGCGTCAGGAGGAGACGACAAACTGGTCATGGTGTGGAAGAGAGCTGCGTGAGTAAAATTGACCCGCTCTGTGTATCGCTGTCTTTTCATTTCTCCCTTCACGCACACACGATGAATGGATGATTTAAAAACAAAACAAAAAACGAGATGTTTATAAGTTAAACACAAACATGTCAAAATTATTTAGTAAAACATTTAGTTTTGTCACACATTTAAAATGTTTAGTTTTTTAACTATAACGTTTTTTACAAAGCTATTATAGTAATATTCATATTTTAATATATTTGAATATTAAAGTTTAAAAATAAGGATGTGATGCAAAAAAATTGATTTTTAAATCCGTATACCACTTGACAGAATGACATAGATGCCACTTGTGCAAATGCACTGCTTATTACCGTACTTTCTCCCCTATGCAGATTGTTGTCTTTTTTTGTTTATAAGACACAAACCGATACCACACATGCATCCACAGATTCCACTCACAGGCCTTTCAGGCATTATGTGGTGTTTCTTTTGTTGTGCAGTTTCATAGGTCCAAGCACAATGTTTGGGTCCAGCAGTAAACTGGCTAATGTGGAACAGTGGAGATGCGTCATGATTCTGAGGAACCACACGGGAGGTGAGGGGGGGAAAACGCTGCTCATGTAGATGTTGGATATTGTCTTCAGTTTTGGCATTGTGTGAAGCACATGTGGTGTTCTCTATAAATCTGATTCAGATGTAATGGATGTCGCCTGGTCACCTCATGATGTCTGGCTCGCGTCCTGCAGTGTGGATAACACCATCGTTATATGGAACGCTCGAAAATTTCCAGGTGAAATGTCAGTTTAGATTTGAGAAAAAGTAGTCTAGCATCAGTGTTTTTTTCAGATGCCGCTTGGTTTGATATATTTTGTAATGCAGTGGCATTAAGTTTGGCTTGAATGCCCAAATACTTTCATGGTCACTCTAGTATCTAGGAAAGTTTTGTCAGGGAATTTTCTAAAGGTTTGGCTTCTGTATCAGTATTTTCAGTTCTGAATCAAAGCTTCGTCTACTGCGTTTTTGAATTTGCTTTTATATGTGTATGCCACAGAGATTGTGATGACTTTAAAGGGACACACAGGACTGGTGAAAGGCCTGACGTGGGACCCAGTTGGAAAGTACATTGCCTCCCAGGCAGATGACCATAGCCTTAAGGTCTGGAGGACCATGGACTGGCAGATGGAGACAAACATCACCAAACCTTTCAGTGAAGTAAGACTTCAGACTTCAAGCTGCTCACCAGAAATGCTAGTTTGGGATTGTATTTACTTGTTTGTTAGTCTTATTTTCATTTTGTTTATTTTTTTTCTTCTTTAAATTGTTTACATGCGTGTGACCCTGTATTCTCTCTTTTTTCCTTCTCTCTTGTTTCTATTCAGTGTGGCGGCACCACACACGTCCTGAGGCTGAGCTGGTCTCCAGATGGTCAGTACCTGGTTTCAGCTCATGCCATGAATAATTCTGGGCCCACAGCTCAGATCATCGAACGCGATGGCTGGAAAACCAACATGGACTTTGTGGGTCATCGAAAAGCTGTTACTGTGGTGGTTAGTGTCGGTTCAAATCTGTAATATTCCACAGAAAAGCATGCATTGAAATCTCCATCGTAGTTTGTACTGTAGTGTTTTCCTTTTGTTTCGATGAAATCATGATTTTTAAAATTGGCTGAGCACTAGAAGTTGATTCTTGTCTCTTATCGAGTGGTTTATGAGTTCCTCTCCATCTCTTTGCAGAAGTTCAATCCTAAGATCTTTAAGAAGAAACAGAAGAACGGCAGTACTCCCAAACCCAGCTGCCCATACTGCTGCTGTGCTGTGGGCAGTAAGGACCGCTCACTCTCCGTATGGGTATGAGACTTCTCAATATCACCCCTTGGTTTGGCCCCACTACAAAAAAAAAATTCATAAAGGCATATTTCTATAGATCATAGTTCCTACGATCATGGGAAAACCTGGAAATTCTGAATTAAATTTAAAGTAAATTATAAATTTGTGCAAAATCTAGGGAAACTAATAAAATCTTAATGTACTATGACATGTAAAATAAAATGTAAAATAACTGTTTTCTATTGTAACATTTTAAAATGTAATTTATTCCTGGGATGCAAAGCTGAATTTTAAGCAATATAAGGCTGATTGGGGTTCAAAAAACATTCACTTATTATAAACGTTGAAACATGTTTTATGGAAAACCCTGATTGGTTATCATGGTTCGGTGATGAATAGCATTACGTTCAAAGGAACAGCATTTACTTTGACAACGGGAATCTTCTTGTCAAAATAAAAGTATATTTCATCAAAACATTGAATGACCTCAAAATTTTGAATGGTAGTATAAACAATTTTGTGGTTATGCTTTGCTTAAAAATATTGTTTAATGTTCAATGTAAAACAGACAGGATGAAGCAATAAATCACATCTCAGCCATGTTAATGAGTTTTTGTCCTAACCAGCTGCAACCATGATAATACATTGTCAGTCCCGTTACGCTGGACTCTGGGCTCCCACAGTGAAGCCTTATTGGTCCAAGGCTCCACAAAGCTGTTTAAGAACCAAATATGTTCTCATTCTCTTGTATTTCTCTTTCAATGAGGACAAAAAAAGTCACATTCATGCAGTGTAAGGGTGTGATTTCTGAATGTTAAGATGATGCACCTTGAATCAGTTGTCCTGTTCTTGTTTTTCAGCTCACCTCACTTAAGCGCCCACTGGTGGTCATCCATGACCTCTTTGATAAGTCCATTATGGATATTACATGGTAAGAAAACAGCTTTTCTGTTTTCCAAACTCTGTAAAGCATCATAGACACTCTAGTGGGGTAAAAACTTACATGCATGAGAGTATTGTGAACGGGTCGTATCTCTCAGGACACTCAATGGGCTGGGACTCCTGGTGTGCTCCATGGATGGAACTGTGGCTTTCTTGGATTTCTCGCAGGACGAACTGGGAGATCCCTTGAATGAAGAAGAAAAGGTGGAGAAAATATACACACACCAGTCAACATTAAGGCAAAAATAACTTTTCAGTTATATAATTGAAAGAACTCAGCAGTGTTTATCTGGCAGAAAAAAGTGGAATCTCACTTAAGTTGCACACATTTAGTTAGTTATTTATTTAATTAATGATATGTGAATTGTTTCTTTAAACCATTTGTTGAAATATGCAAATTCGTTCAAATTTTCCAGTCCTACTTAAACACAGGACATTCCAGTGTTTGCTATTTGCCTTTGCTTGCTTAATGCAGTGTGACAACAACAGCGATGCAGCATTTTAAAAACATAGCTTGTTACAGGAAAAGCCACACTGTTTAAAAACAGCTGAGCTACTGTCACGCTTCTAAAGAATGTAAATGGCTTAAAGCTTTGCTACTTTTAGTTAGTTACTCAGCACACACAAACTAACAAGGTGGCGAGAAAATAAGATTTCTGTGTATCTTTGTGTAGAATGCTATTCATCAGAACATCTATGGAAAGAGTCTGGCCATTACTATGGAATCCCACCTTTCCAGCACTATTATTGAGAACCCAGAAATGCTCAAGTATCAGCAGGAACGGCAGGGGAACCAGAACCCCAATGGAGCCCAGGGATGCAGTCATGAGAACCAGACGGCCAAACTCACCAATGTGCTCAACGGAGAGTCCCTGGAGGACATCAGGAAGGTCAGAGGAAAGAATATGTAATGATACACACAGCAGTCTTTTTTTAAGTGGTTAAAATGGTTAATATGGTAAATAATGATTGGTTCCTCGTATTTCCACCTCCAGCCATGGCTGGCTTGCAAGTTTACAAAGTATAGTTTCATGCTCTGTCAAATATTTAAAATCCATGTCTAGCATAATTTGTTTCCAAATGCTAATTGGTTTGACACTTGGGTATCTAAATGAAATTCATATATTTTATGTGTGACTTAAGAGTCCAAAAGTGTCCAAGTACTTTTTGGGACTAAAATATATTGCCGGATCATACTGCCCAGCCCTAATAAGTAAAGCTAAATGAAAGCAGCCTTTATAAATCACTCAAGCACACACAAAACATTTACCTCTCAGAGTGAAGGGCAACATTAGTTATTAGACTCGTGCGTGTACACTAGCATGTTTCCTAACAATGTTGCCTTGATTTAAAATGAATCGATACAAACGTGACACCATGGACTGATGCAGACTTCAGACATCCTGACAAATGAGACCGAAAACAAAGCTGAAGGAAAACGGACAAGGAAACAGTATGAAAAGACAGATGCCCTGCTGATTTGTCCTTTGCAGATGAAACTGGGTTGGACTGGAGATGGAACATGTCCTGTCTCAATGACAACAGACAGAGACAAAAGACAGAACCACTCTAAAATAAAGATTAATACTGTTTTCCAGTCCGTGTAGGGGTGTTTTTTTTTTTTTGGATGGGTACTGAGGATAAAGGATGCTAAATGAAAAGCCAATTGTCGTTTAAAGGGGTCATATGATGAAATTTCAATTTTTCCTTTCTCTTTGGAGTGTTACAAGCTCTTGGTGCATAAAGAAGATCTGTAAAGTCGCAAAGACTAAAGTCTCAAATCCAAAGAGATATTCTTTATAAAAGTTTACAGTCAGCCACGCCTACCTAAAACGGCTCCTCCTAACACGCCCCACCTATCTTAATGCACTATGTGGAAATATGATAATGCCGCCCAAATGTGCGACAACGAAGCGGCGGCGGTTCCAGGAAACAGCAGGAGTGTTGATGCGCATGGGCAGGGAGACGCTGGGTGATCCGTGGACGCACTTTATTGGCCTTCGGACGTAGATGCAATTAGGAATCATTGGTTTTATTTACAACAGAACAGCACAACCAAGATGTTCGAATTTGTGCAACGCTTTTTATGGACGACAGTTTTTTGAACCTAGAAGAGTACAAGGCTGGCTGTGCACAAAGGCTATTTCTTAAAAAATACATTTTTAAAAAAAAGGTCAATTCCCACTTTGCTATGACAATCTGGCGCTTCCGAATCAGCGGACCGCCCAAGTTTTGTTATAGTTTAAGTATTTGCTATTGACTGTTCAAATGCGGAGTTTTACACAGCGCAGAGTAATGCATCGTGTGTGTGTGTGTGTGTGAGAGTGTGAGAGTGTGAGAGTGTGAGAGAGTGAGAGAGGGGAACAGGGTCACATCACAGGAGAGTGAACTGCCCGTCAGAAATCATGGCACGTCAGCTGTCTTAACCGCAGCTTGTGTACTGCATCATCACTGTGTCTGTCAAGCGACTCTGTTGCCCTTTCGGGCTTAAATGATGGTAAAACTAACCACATTATTAAATGTCTTGATATTTACTTTGAAAGCTTCTTTTTTTGAAGCTGCGATTATGGTAAGGGGCGTTACATTCTGACAAGTGCTTGCGGTGTTTGGCCAATCACAAAGCACTGGGTCAGCTGGCCAATCAGAGAAGACTGCTTGTCAAAGGAGGGGGCTTTGTTGAAACACAAGCATTTCAGAGAGGCGTGGCATAGAGGAGAAACAATAATGTACTTTTTGTGGAAAATAATGTGTTTTTTTTAACATTTAAAGCATGTCAACATATTCGGTTACACCAAATAACGATATTTAAAATAGCCTCATATGACCCTTTAAAGAGCGTAGTTCACCAAAAATGAAAAATGTTACTCACCCTCATTTTGTTCCAAACCCGTAAGACCTTCGTTTTTCTTCAGAACACAAATTAAGATATTTCTTGATGAAATCCGAGAGCATTCTGATCCTGCATAGACAGCAACGCAACTAACATGTTCAAGGGACAGTAAGGTGTAAGGACATTGTGCACAAAAGTCTTCTTGTAGATTTAACGAAGGAAAAAAAAAAAAAAAAACACATGCGGGTCGTAAGCGTCGAACAATGACACGGAAGAGACAATAAATCTTTGAATAAAGTCTGGATTTTTTTTTTCCTAGCTTCATAAAAATACAGTTGAACCACTGATGTCACATGGACTATTTTAATAATGTCCTTACTACCTTTCTGGCCCTTGAATGTGTCAGTTGCATTGGTGTCTATGCAGTGTAAGAAAGCTCTCGGATTTCATCAAATATCATTTATGTTTTGAAGATGAACGAAGGTCTCGCGGGTTTGGGACGACACTAGGGTGACTAATTAATGACACCATTTTCACTTTTGGTGAACGACCCCTTTAATACTACACCTACAATAATACTGCAAACAACTCCAGTAATTATCTGGTTGATGCTTCAACATAGATGCCATTATTACTGCACCTAAACACTGGTTGCAACTTCTCAAAATTACGCAAAAACACATCAGAAATCTGCAAGCATTTACCAATACTATAATGAATCCCAGACTCGCCGTCTGACTCTAAAACTAAGATCTGTTTCCGTGAGATTAAACGTGGATGGCGGCAGGCCAGTCGACTCAGTTGTTTTTGTACTCTGATGGACTGAACTGCAAATGGTGTCAAAGAACAAGCGTCGCTGACGGCTCAACATGTCGTTGACAAAATGCAGAAGGCAGACATCAAAAGATGTAGATGCGGCTGAGAGGCAGATCACCTCAAAGTGAATGCAGAAAGCTGCCGTGCTGAACAAGCTCAGGCATGGCGATATACAGTATACCAGACCGTTTCTGCTGACTGAATGACAAGCTAAACCGAGAGTTTAATGGAGCAAACGAGGCTGCTGTCCCTTTGCATTATGACGCCTGACAAAATTCAGCTTCATTTCATTACTGCTATTCTTTTCAATCTTTTTGGGGTCTTTAGGTCACATTTTATTAACAGGATTGGCGATAGAGGAGAAGATGGTGAAAACGGGACAAAAAAGGCTGAACTCAAACTTGTGCCATTACACTAACACCGCAACTCAATGTGCAAACTGCTAGGTCATGGCTCAGACCATAATTTTGCTTTGAAAATGTCAGTATTTGTCTAGATCAAATAAGAGACAACATGGACAGGAAACGAAATACCCAGGGATCCTTCACAGGATCAACTATTGCAACGAAAAAAAGAAAGAAAAAAAAAACCCACTGACTTCACAACATCTGCTCCTATATGTAACCGGATCCTGCAGGCCACGTAAATTCTCAAATCGCAACAAAAGTGCAGGAAGCGCAGTGTGACGACTCGTGTCTCACACACCTCCTTCCTTTGTGTGGTCGTAGAAGATTTACGGCAGGTCTGGTTCAGTCTGATGAAAAGGTTCGGCTGAGGATTTGGCACCGACGCATACGATGATTCATTTATCATTTCATATTACAGACAGCGGGATCCTGAGTGTGAGGACAGCCGGCGATCAATCAGAGCTTATTATCGGGTCTCCGACGGAGCCGTCGCTCACGCGGAGGGTCAGCCTGATGCAGACGCATTTGATAAACTGACAGATTGATGCGTGTT